>DWQX01001846.1:0-25014 GCA_018245475.1 Pharmacophagus antenor | reverse complement strand
CAAACCGTCGATTGGCGCTTCGTTTCTGGATCGTTTTGATAAATCCAGGATTCATAACCTGTAATGATGTCGTAAACACGCTGAGACGAGCCAGTTTCAAATTTGTCCATCATATTATGGCACCATTCGACCCTTGTCTGCTTCTGAACATCGGTAAGGTTGTGCGACACCCAGAATGATGGTTCTGCACCCTAAGGTGCACTTGTAGAATCTCGCAAAGGCTTCCTGTTCCAATTTGTGGTATATACTGAATCTCAAGGTAACTCTTCTATCGATTTCTTTTATTGTTGAGACACTAATTTTAATTAGCTCTCAAAAAATGTGGAGAGAAGTTTTGAATTTGGAACGTCCCTTTTTTACTTACAAGTAATCATATTTTTAAATAAAATGTAACCGGCCAGTCTCACATACATAAAAACTTTTTCTCGCAATACTTTCTGAGTGACCTGGTACTTAAATATAAAAGTTGAACAGACTTGTTACTTTTGATGTTATCAATGATTTTCTATAGTTTAAATTGTGTACTTAAACTCTTTACAGGTTATCGGGGATGCATGCGCGAGGTTTTGTGGGTTGCGTGCATCGGTTGAGAATCAGCGGACGCGATATCATACCGCCCGCCCGTGGAATGCCCGTCACATCTCACGGCGTACGCCCCTGTACTCCACATAACCTTGCGCAACTCGTTTGTCCTTAAACATATAATAATAAACGCGCTGTCTATTCTTTTCATAATAAAATGAAACTTTTTGCAAAGAATAATTGGCTTTAAAATCATGATATTGTAATGTATCTTAGTACTGTTCATAATTAAATCTTTTATCGTGTTTATTACATAAAATTGTTACAATTTTAAAATTTTATTAGGCGATATTTTCAAAATGTTTAAATAATATTTATTGATATAATGGAATATATTGATATATGTCTACATATATGCTACCTGCGTATTAATATTTAATGTGATGACAATGCGGTTTCCTTGATATGGAATTAAAGTGTAGGTATTCTTTGTGGGTACACAAGATTTGATTTCTACATTTCTACAATCTAAATTAATATTTATTTACATATATGACAAGAGCCATTTCATGTTTCTAGTTGTAGTTTCATCCAAATTGGTTAATAATTAAAAACAAATACAAATAATACAATACTTTACTAAAATAATACTAAATATCTATGTATTTTGAGATATTTGGAGGTCGATCAATTTCATTGACTTAACAATTGGCATACAAAAGATTTATTATAGCGGTTTATGTATAAATAAATAATATGCATGCTAATGAACTTTTTCTCAGAGTTATTACGCTTTTCTAAATAATTTAATAAAATATAAATGAATTAAATTGTAATTAAATAATTGAATATTACATATCGTAAATGGTGAATAAATTTAATGTTATATCTACTTTGGTTTGTCAGAGATTCTTCGTGATCGTTTAAAAATATTATATTACAGCAGACTAAAATATCTTTTTTCATTTGTAATGCCCTTTTTCATTACCTCGAGTAATGTAATGATGGACAAGATAAATTTCCACTCGTTCTTGTCAGTTTTCATGGCCGCTCCATTATATCCTTATCTCCATTTCTCTTCCCTCTTCCCTTTATAATCCTTCTTATCGCTGTCTACTTTATAAAAGCCACGAAATTATTCTGTTAGACGAACGGCTCAAAGGGGGTCATAAAAAGTTTTTATGTTTTATTCCCATATATAAATGACGGTCTAAAATAAACTATGAGTACGAGTGTGTGGTTTACGATTCTGCGTATATTTATTTACAATAGTACAATTTTTAATTGAAAATATTAATTATTTTAACGCTCGTGTTCTACCAACCCTGGAAATCTAACGTGTTGTGTGGAGGAAGTGAATTACGTGTTTATGTTACTAAATACTCGTTTAGATGTATTGTCCATGAAAGGTCGTAAATTGCACTAGTGTATTTATGGCTCAAATCCCTTATATGTCAATATTTCCCGTACTATCTTAATAGCCCGCGTTGATATTTTGCAATGATGAGAAATATTACAATAACAATGGTTATTTTTATGACATTGATAAAATGTTTTCAATTCTAATCATGCTATTGACACTAGAATAAATAAAATCATTTATAACAATATAAAAATTTATAATTGTGATATCATTATCGCTTGGCCTCTATTTAAAAACACTTAAACAGTCAATCTTAATTCTCGTAATAGCTATAGTCGTTATAGTAATATCGAAATTATTATATATAAATCGAAACTTCATGAATTTTGTACAGGTAACCACAATATACAAAGGGCGTCGTTAAGCTTTAATGACATTTCACCGTGTTCCGACAGAAAGGGTTACTGCGGACAGAACACGCATGTTATTCGTTCGAGAACCGCGGCCTATTATTTGCGGTTACACCAATTTATTATCATATACCTGTACAATACATCAATACGTTACGTAACGTAGTGTAAAATGGTTTAAGCATATTAGCAATTTCTACTTTAAACTATTTGAATAAATAGTTTGCAATAACGTATTTCAGAACCATTATAAACGTCTACAAGCAAAATGGAAGTATATATTTATTTTTTCAAAAATATACGCTTACCGCTGCTATTACAGAATTATCTAATGCGATGAGGTAGTTAAATATATAAATTATAACAATATAAATTAAAAAAATGTATACAAAATAAAATATTAACAAACTTAATATACTAAAAAAATTTCTTAAAAAACATACGACATTATAAAAGGACTCCGTGAATTTGTTGAACTTGTGATGTTATTTGTAGTAGTATCTTCATATAGGAAGGTATTTCATAAATAATTATAAAGAAGAACTAGTTATGTTGTTAATTGACTCAATAATTATACAAGGTGTATCTAGTGGCGAGAAATAATACTTTTTTTGCCCACTCTTATTTCCAGGAATCAGATACGTCAGTTTTTATAATTAACCTGTGTTTTTATGACTGGCTCAACGTTGCAGAGTTGTCTTTCCAGTGTATATTTTTTACTTCTGAAATTATACACTACGTACCAATTACCGTCAAGAAAATTGATCTAACCGTACAGAAGTTTACATGTTATAGCGGCATCAGGTGGCAAGTTACATTAAATAATAATATCGTCTCCATGAAGAAATATATAAATGTTCTGTACATAGGTGACTTTTCCAATAGTGTCGGAGATTCGGGTCTTAAATAGTATATGCCTCCAATCAATTTTTCTTCTAGTCTTCACTTGTTCTCGTTTTGGGAAAGCTAAGATTTATGTACCTAACAAGTATTAACAATGGGTTATACTTTTACATATGAATGTTAGGGTAAGAGATTATGCACTGTTATTGTAATTTATACAAAACTTGCGAAAAGTAATTGCACAAAGCGATTTTCAATTACGTTAGAAGCAAAAGTTACCACGTTAGAAGAAACGCCGTATATAAAGTTAATAATCACTTAGAGAGGAGACATTAAATTCATCATAACAATTGCTTGCTTAACCGCCTGAGTCATACTAATACAGCTAAAAGCCTCTATTCATGTGTCTTGTTACCTTGGAATGTCGTTCGTCCTCATTCGAATTGTAAACGGAATTGAATAATGATGATGCGAGTACGGATGTCGTACGGTACGTAGTGATTTTAGATAACATTAGCTAACTGATGCTTTCAACAGAATTATTTAAAGAAAAAACTTAAATAAACACATAATGTATAACATAACGCCTGCCACTGTAAAACAAGTAGTAAATAATATACACGATACAACGTTAAATGCCATCCTCACACTCCAGATGATTGGCAATCTTCCATTTTGCATTTTAAGCGCATCTACTTTGAAAAATAAGTTACCGCCAGATTTTCCGGATCGATAGGACTTGAAGATCTTAAGAAAAGCGAGTACTTCCTTAGTAAAGAGTCAGAGTTGATTGCGACTCTGAAAGAGGCGGCTATCTATGTGCGAAACGACATCTTATTTTCCTACTCTACATATAAAAAATGTACTGTCATCTGCGAGGCACGTATTACATGTTATCTATAGCTAGCTATACATAATTGTTGTAACTTACAGGCATGCTCCTTTTAAGAACGGTTAATTTTTCTTGCATGAAATACTGTGCAAAGATTTTAATTTCATTCATTTTTAATAAAGTTTGATTATAAATTTTTAGAATGTTAGTAAATTTTATAGAAAACAACTTATTTTGTGATTTTTATTTATTATTCCTATCAGGAGTTTGGTATTTTGCTGTTTTTCATCTTTTGCTTAAATTTTGTAAAAAATCCTTTTTTTTTTTATCGATTATGAAGAAGCGTGTTCGGAAAAAGCACTTCTGACTGACATGTAAGACTGCTGGAATAAAGCAATGCTGTTCTGGCATCAGATTGAGGGCGACAGCTAACCAGACTCCACTTCACTGTGTTTCGGGAATCATTCCCTAGGCAAGTGGTATACCACTGCATCACGGAGGCAATGTTATAATAATGCTAGTATTATTATTACGCCTGCACAATAATGTCAGTGAAAAATGACTGTTAATTTAGGTAAACAAAAAATACGAGGATAGAATAAACGATGGTTGAATGTAGAAGTTTTTAAGTCCTATTAATAAGACAGAACTGTCACGATGAAAAATGAGGCCCTACTTTCAATTTACGTATTCATAGCGCGTCGGATGCCTCTGTACTTAGTACGAATAGCTAAAGTGTACGGGGCGAAAATAAACAATTTGTATTGGTATAATCGAAACAACAATGATAACAAGCTTCATAAAATTAGACGAAATTTAACTTTGTGCTAACTATGAAAGCTTTAAAACAGTTGCTACGAGGGCGATAATGCGTTGTTTATTGCATAACATTTTCATAGTGAGCGCCTAGTACGTGACATTGTTAAAATTTTCAAACGGGTTAATATCAAGAGGGGCTGAGGAATGTTTAATTACCGCTGTGACATCCTACGGCAAACAGTTGACGGCAGCGCAGGCTGCTCCCCCACTGGCTTCACGCATGCCTGTCTCTCGTTATACCAACATTACGAGCTGTGTAATACGCGATTTTAAATTACATTTCCGTTCTAATTTGATATTTGTTGTCTCTGTAAATATAATAATAGCTTACCTTAATGAAAACAGTTGAGTTTAGGAATATATATTATTTTATTATTTTTTTATATGTTATGTGCGAAGCAACTTCTTTTTTTTTTGTAAAAAAATGGTTTTTCTATGAATAATATCATTATTTAGTATAACTTTTATGATAAGATTGTGTTCATAATATGATAACAAATTTAGTAATTATCACTCTTTATCATTAAAAGTTATTATAAAAATCAATAAGGACTCATTTTTTATGTATTTAATAAGATTTGTTGCAATATATTAGTTGTAAGGATTTTCATTTTAACACGTAATGTGTGATTATTGGAAATATTTACATCGTTTTTTTCATGATTTAATTAAGGCTATTTAGATAACAAAAATACACCAGCTGCAGTTTGTATTTATTGTTATTGTCATTTGTATATTAATAAATAACAAGCAACAGAGAGTAGTATCGTCGGCAATCATTCATAGCACCGCAGTGCGAGCGATCTCATAGATTTCGCTCTTGGCGAGGAATTAGCGCGAAAGCCACGACAATTATTTATGACGTTTCCGTCGCGGAATTACAGCGCGCTGCACTACCGCCGCCTTTTATGTTTATTCACGGGTTATTATTCGCGAGCGGAGGGGATTATATGAAAACGTAAACGTAGGTGCGCTCATATATCACGCGACCGCACTCGCTGCCAGTTGCTAAAGTAAACTGCTGCAAACATGTCGGAAATTATCCCCAGGATAGGCTTAGGGAGCGGTATATACTCGTTTCGAATTCATTCACGAAATGCCTTAAGTGTTTTTTAATTAATTTTTCTCAGGTCCACCGTTATCTCCTACTGTAATTTTATGATAGCTCTTGAAAAGTATAGCATTTTTGTTGACATGTTATGTAATAACTTTGGAGAGGATGATCGTCAGCACTAATAAACTGAAGTTGTTATTTTTTCGGAATGAGTCGTTCGAGAGAACATTTTCGAAATGATCGAGTGCTAAA
This sequence comes from Pharmacophagus antenor, assembly GCA_018245475.1. Classification (NCBI taxonomy): domain Eukaryota; kingdom Metazoa; phylum Arthropoda; class Insecta; order Lepidoptera; family Papilionidae; genus Pharmacophagus; species Pharmacophagus antenor. The sequence continues at coordinate 18,919 of DWQX01001846.1, read as the reverse complement.
TAGCGAACATTAAATCTGTATAACGCAGTTCACGTTTATGTTTCGCACGTAACCCTTCGTCGTGTAAAATACGAGCCGTAAATAATTAAACTGCGCTTTAATTTCGATTCGGTCGGTGTCTTTAATGTAGGTCACTTCACTATAGCTATGTTCTACTTGTAATATTGTTAATAGTTACGATTAAACATATTTTACTAATATACCTATAGCTAGTTATTGATTTGTTAATTAACAAAAGTAGCATGAACCGCATTAAACGTTTCCAATAACGCTTTCTCTGCGATATTTATTTTGTAGCAAAAACGTGCACAAGCTGCGTCCGAAAGGGAAGAAGCAAATCGATTTTTGATGTCATCTCTTACGTTACATTATTAATTCTCAGCGCCACTCTGTCGCATCATTTTCACGCAAAAACTTATTTTATCAGTTAACTTTAATAACTACGGTATGTAAAAGGATCCTTAGGAGAGCGGTTATTATGTATGATAAATTGAATTAATAATTTCTGCTTCTACTGACGTTAAATGAAACTCTTTTGTTCGGTTGCCAATATCGTAGGTAATGTAATTATGCCACATTTGGGGTTAAAATTTATTACTTTACGAAAAGAAAGATTGAACAACAATCGTGGCGTCGTGTTTCTGAACATAAGTAACACGAGCTCGTAACTTGTTGACTTTAATTCTTGGAAGTTAACTCGGAACTAACTTTAAGTTATGTATTCAATAAGGAATTCGTAAACGTGAACACGTTGTTAACATAAGTTTTCAATAAAGAGGTGGAAAAAAAGGAATACATTAGTCGATACCAAGTGCGACAAATCAAGATAATGTCACCGATAAAAAACGCCTCCAATCACTAGGTGTCCTGTTACTAGGTGTACTGTGTTATTTACGCGAGACCAATCAGTATGGAAATATGTGGGGTAGGTGAACGATCTGGAGTGAGTGGGTGCAGAGCGGTGCGCCACGACAGCCTCCGGCGCGGCTCGCGCCCGTGCGCACGCCCCGATCTAACGAACTATTGTGCTTTTGTTTATTCATCCCCCAGCTTTTTGAGCCACTAGGTGTACTCTTATACGGTATTATTCATCTAATCAGTGTTTGTGTGACTTGCCGAAATTACGCTCCGTCATGTTTTCTCCGCTAGTGTTTATTCTGTTGATGCTATTTAACACTTTTAATACGGACGGCAGCAGCATACGACGTGAGAGATCTCTCTGCACTAGGAACGTTACTAACAGGGTATTACTGAAACGTGTGACATTACTATCAAAATATATATTCGTTGGTAAAGTTAATAGTGTGATTTCCAAAGATGATAACACGAAGGTGTACAAAGTCAATATCCGCCGTGTCCTGAAAGGAGATTTAAATGACATAGGAGTTATAATTCGTTTTGGGAGCGCGAAGTCAATTCTTTTTACGGACGCCACCGTTTTAATACAGAGTACATTAAAGAGAAAGTGTCCGGTTCTGCGCGTCCGCAATTATGCTATCTTCCTTACTGAGAAGAAGCATAACGCAGGAGCTACGAGCTTGAGTTTAGTGGTCGAACCAGTGCTGCTTACTTTGAGGAATATTGGAATAATAGAAGCGGCAATCAAAGGTAAAACTACGATAGATTGATATTTTTTTGAAAGTAGCAAAGTGTATAATCCTATTCTCGTTCTTTTTTCATCAAAGTTGTTAAGACTGCAATTCACTTCTCCCAGCAACTCGAGAGATTCAGACAATGTCACAATTCTCAAGCGCGATAAAGAGCTTTATCTTTAGTTATCGTAAATAGTCTTATTTCACTTTTGAACCTTTATTACACATATGTAATTATATTATATTTATAAATTTTATTATATAATCATGTGCACTTCCTTTATAATTCTTGTACTATCTAACTACTAGAAGAAATTGCATAGTAGAATATACAGAAAATTTTTAATTTTTATGTATTTTTTCTTTAAAAATTATTTTTAAAAAACAGCTACCAGCAAGGTGACACCTTTTTAATCATATAACAAATTAGATCCAACTTAAGGTTCGTTTCTCGCCGACCGATAATTATTTTATCGAATAATTTATAATACAATATGGCCGGAAGAAATAGTACTCGTTTGGTACTTCCGTCAGAATAACTGCTACGAAAAACGAATCTACTTTTGTAAGATAATGTCTAATATATAGTGAGGAATGGATTTAAACTATACTTTTACATTGCTTTAAAATATTTCTTGATTTATTTATATGTTTAGAAGAAATTAAATTTTTTTGGATGTTATAATATTGTTGGATGCACCGCAGTCCAAAAACAATAAGATAAACCATCGATGGTTTCGTTTCTAATGTCTCCCTTTTCCCAAAAGAAAATGGAACTTGATTATTTTTCTAGTTACAAATATCTTAATCTCATCTTATAATCTGTACCTACCACCATTGGGATAGAAAGTTTATTGATAGATTCAACTATTTGTTAAGGCTTACGAACAAATCGTTTAATATAAATTGATTTTACGAATATTTTAATGTAAAGCGATTAAGAGCGAATAAACAAGAAAGTGGCAATTAGTAGTGAGGCGGGGCGATATTCAGAGGTACACGGCGGTCCAATTGAGTGGAACTCATTGTGCCTGCCCGACAAGGTGCTTTAACGACTTTTCAATATTACAACTTGAAGCTCTAATGCGCCCTGTCAGATTTTTAGTAGACATGTTATAATAATTCGCTTCAGGCTTTAAAGTTTACTAGCTGTCATATACCCGCATGTTTGGGCGTGGTAATTTTTCTGTTTATTATTAACATTAATACCCATTCAGCATGTGTAATAATTTTCGAGTTCATCAACGGAGAAAAAAAAATCATTAAAATTTAAACACCCTTACCACCTCATTTCCTCTTTAAGGGTTCACCCCCTTCTTATTTAAAAAAAAACTATTTCTTAGTAGACACCTTCACAACATAAAGAACACAGTCTCAAGAACCAGCTTAGACAGTGTTTTGGTATATGTATATGTTCGTCTTTTAATTACTTAAGTATTAATTACTGGGTTGATCTGTTTTAAGGTAAGTGGTAATTTAATATTTATTTTTGTATTGCAGTCTTATTAATCTACTTAAAAACCCTTATATTTTTAAAGCATTTTGTTATTCATGATGCTTCTTGCAAAGTAAGGTTTAGATTTATTTCAGAATGTGTTTGTATAAGTATTGATACAAGAAAACAAAAAATATTTAAAATTATAATGGCACTTATTTATATATTTATTAGAAATGTCGATTACTTTTATATGATAACTTAATAAAAATGTTTAGATTAGCTAACTCATTAACTATTTCTCAAATGTTTCATAGGAAATGAAATATTGCGTTCTCTGCAAGGCCAGGCGAGTAATAACTAATAAGGCTCCGGGGAATAGGACTCAATATTCCAGTTTGTTTGAGACGCTTGTTTAGTTTGAATGGCTATAATTCTTTTGTTAATATATTATAATAAAGTTAAAATTACTTGCGGTTTAATTTATTATAATAAGATGAAGGCGTGTATTAATATGTAACGATTTAGTTTTCTTATTGTTTCTAATTTATAGTGGGGGTTCGACCTTGTGTAATAGGGTATTATTTTTTATCTAATATAATTTAACTATTACCAGGAATTATAATGGTATAATTTTTGAAACAGAAACAAATCAGAGTTGCACACCGAGGAAAAGACGACCACTAACGGTATATCGTTATTGTTAGCTAAGCTATCTCATCTGTGACTTAAAACTTGGTAATTTTTAGTTAAAACTATATAAAGAATTAAGTTAGTAAAAGCTTTATTATTTATTTTTGTTTCTTATTACAGTGTTTTTTTGATAATCTTGTAATACGGAGGTCTCGGCTTCGATTTCGGAGCTATATGCGTAGTGGAGTCTGGATGGGGTAAGGTTTTCAAATCCGCGTAACTAATGTCAATTTGCAGCTATGTTATGGTTAGATTTTGACATCGAGCGTGGTTACTGTGTTTCGATCACACATTAGACCCAGAGTATTCTATGGTTTATTTAATAACTTAATATCATGTGAAATTGAGGCCAAGTGCGATCCTATTGCCGATAAAAAAAGTAGAATTTAAGTATACGGTGATTTTTCAATTTTATTTTTATGGTTGTGTTTAGAGTTTGTAGTAATTATGATTTATTAATTTTAGTGAATCATATTGCTTAAATGGGGTGTACCGATCTTTCAAGCTTGTATGGGAATGCAGCTACTGTTTATATTGTATATATTTTTCGTTTATTTTATCTGATGTCAGACGATATTGATCAGAACTTTAAATTTACATTACACTGTAATTTATTCATGTTACAATGCGCTATTTAAGTATATTTGTTTTATAATAATAGTCTATACTGGGAAGGGCATTCTTAATAATCTTAACGAAACAATTGAAAATTCAAGCGTTCGTCAATCAGGTTTTTTTACAGGCACAACCAGCATACCGTTTGTGCGCAACTCAACAAGCTCACTTCATTAAAGTTTCGTTCCTACTGTACTCGTTCCACCGACTAATTGGTTTCTAGTCATTACTTCTAATAGACTGAAACTGGGTTGTGTAAGCTTACCATTCTATTTATTTTTTACGTTTTTATTTGAACAAAATAACAAAAAATAATTTTGAAACAATTATGAAGTTGCTACAAACAATTTTTCGTTTAGTCGAATAAACTTGTTTTACACGACACGAACTTTTAATTAGAAACAAAGTTTAGTATTACATAAGTGAAAATATTGAGTTTTAGAATAATCAAACCTCGTAAAATTATCAGTTTTGCAAGAAGGATTTATGTAATATTGATATATTATTCTATAGAAGTATGTTTCAATGGATGTTGTATAATTTTATAGGCGTATTTTATAATAGATAATATTATACAAATATCTATAAAATACATTCTCATATCTATGTAAGCTTGATCGCGTGCCTCTAAATAATAAGTTCGGAGTAATAAGCTTGTAAGAAGGTTTAGCTTCGGAGTTCACGAACTATAATTTGATGGTTCTAATAGTGTTCTAGTAGTTACATATTATTAGATATTTTACTTCTTTCTCACAGTAGGCATAGCAAAAATTTATTCACAAATTTTATTCTTTAATTTTTATTACATTTGTTAGCTATTTGTAGGTTAACATGCATTATATTAAATTACTTTAGTACTCCTCTCTATTGCGATTGGGGTTAATTAATTTTAAATTTCAATTGAAAATTAAAATGAATTATAGGTTTCACAGCAAGGCTTTAAGTGTCTTCGTAAAGATTTGTTAGCGAAAAACTCAATTTATAGCTTAAAATGAGAGTAGGCCCTTGTCACTGGCGGTAGATTCCCACTACTTGAAACCGATTATCTAGAACTGAACCGAGATTAACTCATGGTAATGCCTATTTTTGCTGCGAAGTAATAATAATCAAACATTATAGTGTTCCAATTTCAAAGGTTAGTGAAATAAATCGGGTGACTTTAACGTTGTTGCAAAGCGACAAGCGTTCTGTGGTTTATATAAAAGACATTATTAGTGCGGTATTATGAGCATTTTGTATAATAATGAAAAATTATGCGATAAATTTTCAGATTCTCCGTAGAGATTCGCCTCACAGTCGGTGCAGAGTTTTCGCAAAACATACGCGCGCGTCGCCACCGCAAACCGTCGTTGACATACATATTTGCAGAGTTGCTCTAGGCAGCTGCGTTATATTATTCTGAAAATTGAAATTGTGATGGAGGAAACAACCCGGCAAATAGATTATTGTAATTTTCTGTTCAAAACACGGTATTCATCTATTATGTTATGTTCAATAATTCGTAAATCTACTGTTATATAATTACTAATTAATAATAAACTTAAAAATAATAAATTTTAATTTGACCCTTCGAAGTCCATTATGAAAATTAGAAATTACGAAATATTTTTTAATCTTGTTCTTTTTCCCGTGTTGTCCGATGATTATGTATGTTATAGATATTGATAAGAGATTTTTTATGAATTATCAACTCATGTAGTAAGGAGGATAAGGTTAAAGCAGAAGATCGAGAGAAATGGTATAAACTCCACCGACAAGAGCCCAGCTCTTAAGTTAGAAAAAAGAAGAAACTGCTGTTTTCGTTTTAAATGTTACCAAGTTATTTAAAGTGCAGTTTTTAAGTAATCGCGGTATAAATATGCGTTATGAGTTTGTTCATATTACAGAAACGTCATCAATCACGCCTAGTCTGAAAGTTTGCATAAGTCCCATTTACTTTGCGTTGATTTCCTTCGTGGCGCAGTGCTCTAACGCTTAATCTTGTAAGACAGAAGTCCCGGGTTCGATTCTCGGGTCATAGGTGTAGTGAAGACTGGTAAGGTTTTCGTAGTCGTCTGACTAGCTCCCAACCTCAATGGCAGTTTGCCGCCATAGCAGCCACAACATCTACTGTTTCATTATAGCTTAATATCAGGTGAAATCGATGTTATGTATAAGCTCATAACCGATAAAACATATTCACTAAACTAAGTTCATATTAATTTTGCGAAGATGTAAAACTTTTACTTCGTACAAAATATTTTATACTTTAGCTTCATAAGCAAAAAATGGTTTTCATCTGTAATGTTTCAGAAGTTGAGGCACATGTGACAAAAAATAGGTATTCTTATTAATATTTGCTAGTTAATATTGTCAACCTATATTTAATAATTAAATGAAATACTTTAACTATATTTATTTTTCACATCTTAATATAGATGTTCCGTTATCGCTTTATTTTATATGCTCATTTGGTCACCTGTTTCTGGTTGCTCTGAGTAAGTCGTAGAGACAGCTACATTCTTTTGTCTTATTATTCAGTCGTTAGCCTAGGTTTTCTAAAAATTCACTGAAACTAAACTACAAACTAAATTAGAAAATATATTTTGTATATTTAATTTATTATTAATGTTTTTGTGAAAATTGCAAATTAGTTTACGAAAACATGTTGAATATAAATGTGAGAATTGTACTTTATTTCCAGTTTGTGTAAAAAAGACACTTTTTACACTATGAGAAAATATTTTTATTTCAATGAAGGCTGACTAAAGCTCCGTTTACGTTTATGACGCAATCATGGGGAATAAACTCGGGAGTTCTGACAAAGACTTATTTGCCGAGTTATAAAAATGCTTTTCGTGGATATTTTATGTTTATTTCGGTCTTATATTTTCACACGTCGTCGTTGCTATGATTATAAGGAAACATAAAGTTTGACGGCCCGGTGTTTTATTTCAGCGCGGGCTCACCGACCGCGTCCTGGCGTCGAGGTTCGCGTTCCAGTGTAAACAGTGATGACATTTTTAGAAAATTCGCTTGTAGGTCTAGTGTGCTTTGCAATACTATGTAGACAGATTATGGTATATTTATTTTATTAACAAAAATTTATTCATTTCTTGACAAATTAATACAAAGTATACTTATTATAAACACTTTTGACGTCTATTTTTATCAACCCAGAAATTCAAATTTATAAAATTTAGTAATAATTGATGAGCCCTAAGTCAATACTTAATAAAAACGGTTAAGTTCAAAGTTAATATATAAACCAAACTTGTAGCACAAATGATAAAACATGACGAAGTGAAACTTTGCGAGTGTTAGATTAGTACAAATAATTTGTTACAGTGTGCGACGTGCCTGCAGCACCGGAGTACGGCAGCATCAGGTTACGCATCCGTCACGTAATCGCAGCGTCAGCGACCCGGGCGGGATGAAAACATTTTTCTAAATATATAAAATAAAAATTTTAACTAAATTTTACGGAAATAAATTTATGACGATTAAAAGAGATTTTGCATAATAATCAAATTTAAGGAAGACATTTTGAGTTTTACTTTAATGACATATATAGTCTCGGTAAAAAAAGTTTCCACCGAAAATCCAGCCTATGTAAAGTTTAAAATTCAAAATCTTAGTTTTATGTCAAGAATTAAACAAGTATTTATAATGATTAGACTTTATTCGTACCGTTTCGTCGTAGATGCAATGACACTACTTGATCACTTCGTACTTACTAAAATTAAACATTAGATAAAATGTCAAATTTTCCTAGTTTTGCAACTGCGACTGTTTCAAGCGACAAGAATATTAAATTTTCTAGTCTCATATTTCCAGAAAGTTCCTCCATGTTTGAAGTTTGTCTATTTGCATTTTGTATTGGGTGATATTAATTTTATACGAAACTTGATATATCAAATGACAAAAATAATGTTTCTTCGTGTTTAAGTTATATAAAAAATGATTACTATGTCTAGCTTTCAATTTACCTTATAACGATCAACATTCTTAGTAATTCTATTGTCTCAAGCTATTAGAACGAACAATGACTAAACTTATAAGTATACTTATATATTTATATTACAATTGGATATTATACAAAATTATTTATTTCATTTTAGATTTTAGAGAATACTAGATAATTTAAATTTAACAATTTAATTGAAAAAAAGTTTAAAGATTTCCACCGACCAGATTAGCCACGCTTGTTAAGTAGAATTATTATTAAGTATTAGTTTCGCAAGTAATAGTCTTCGCTTAAAACTAAAGTTTCTTTGTTCAAACAATTCATGACGCGTGGGTAGCAAAATCATTTTGCGTGCGATTTGTACACAATAGTTACCGTCTAATTAAGACTTTAAGATGTTAATGTTATAACTTCTGACGTTGAAATAATCTTATTATTTGATATATATATTATTAGCATAGCCGAACATTATAAAATAATTAGCAAATATATATACGTTTTCATCATTATTTAATAATAATAAAAAAATGTAAACAGCAAATATAATATTGGAAGTGTACTTGTAGAGATAGTCAATAATAATTACTTTCCTTTAATGCACGACTATTTCGATGTAATTGTTTGGTAGTTAAAAGTGAATATTGTATGTACCAGTAATATATATATAACAAAAACATTGGAAAAAGTACATAAAAATTCTGGTTCGTCAAAACGTTGTTCATATCGTTAGCTTAGAAAACAAGTTTTCAATTTTTATCGCTTAGGTGAATTTGAAACGACTGTTTCTCTAGTAATACCTGTTCGCTCATAAAGGATTTGCAAGATATCAAGATGGGTGCTTCTATAAGTAACATATATATAAAAATCGTCTCACTGTGATGTTCTTGTTAAACAGTCATTTAAAACTTCCTGCTCTAAATAGCAATACAATATTCATTACACTTAACTGAAATGTACTTGAGGGGCCGGTAAAAGTGGTGAGTTTAACGTCTAAACTTTACAGGTCGTTAAAGTTGATGATCGACTTCGTTTCACTTTAGCAAAATGTCAAACTTTTGATCCCTAGCGAAAACAACATCAGCTGAAACTCTTTTCTGAAACGTAAACAGAACTTGCGAAGAGAGACAAAGATTTGATGCCCACAAAACTTTTTTAATAAGATCGAAATTGACTGGCTTTATAAACGAAATTACCCTACGGCGAGTTTAAATGAAATCGTAAAACATCTGCGCTCAATAATGTGGTAGTAATTGAGTTGTCTCCCTTTTAAGCCCTAGTCTTAACTATAGATATTTATACATTGAAAGTATTGTGTACAAATTGATCTCCTATAATTGTTTATGTGGGATTAATCGTTTGGTCGTGGTCGATTCGCCAATGGCGCACTACGTGGTTGGCCTCCCGTAAATCACAGGTCTGACGTGCGATTCAATTAAAGCAGCAACTGACTGAGTCGGATCAAATGCGTAAAATTTCATAAAACACTTTTAACTTATACGTTGTCATTCCAATTTCTGTGGTGGGTTCCGAATGATGTTTATTAATATTTTCAGTTGCATATTTTTTGTTTTGTAAAATAGAGCGTCTTCTAAAAGTCTGTTTCATATTACAATGTAATAGAAAAAATAATAAAAACAAGCTTTTTGCGCATCTGAAAGCAAAGAGAGATTTTTTTCATAAAAATTTACATCGTGTTCCTTGCGACACTAGTCCTTTCGTGTAAAGTTTTTGGATAGAATGAAAGAACTAAACTGCACTGCTGAGTTGAATATCTATCGCAACTATTAAAAATTGTTAGCTTTAGTAATTATAAATGCTTTCAGTTTTAAGATAAACAAGTTAATTTTAACTTAATGCGTAACCAAAATTTGTCAATGATTATTTTTGTTTAATTGGACATGATATTTAGAGGATCTGTGTGAAAAGCATTAAACGTTTAACTGCAGATTACTGGTGGTATAACATCATAATTATTGTTTTTTATAAGTATTATGTATTTTAGTAGGCTAAATACTGTGTGCAAAGATGAATGTCTAACACTTATTAGTTTGGATGGTTTGTTATTGATGAATAGACAGTAAAAGAAAATTTTGAACACTATAAATTTAGCTACTTATAAATTTTCTGAACGTCGGAACGAGGAGCTAATAAGATTTCAATTATTTGTCTCAGTATGACAGCGGGCTAGTGAACGACGTCTGCCCCTGAGGGTGCGGGGATGAATCTGCTACAGATAATAAAGTGGCCCGTATTAACGACGCTCGGAGTCAAGTTATAGGGCGATTCGATTAGTCGGATACGGAGTTTACTGAACATGTTTACGGCAAGTGAGCAACTTGTGTGTTCAGCTGAATCATGATTACACAGTAGGTAACTTTGCAAACAGTTTGAATCATTCTCCTCCAAAAACAAGACTGATTGACTGCTGTTTTGTTAAAGGATGGTTTGTGGGTTTATTGTCAATTTACATGTTATTGATTAAATTGTGTTTGTATAGGTCGTTGATTTGTTTAATAGTTATTAATAAAGTGTAGTCGCAAACAAGTTAGACTTATGATAATGTGGTTATCCGGTTGCTTGGCTTTTCAATGATTCATTTTTACAGGCATTTCCGATAGATTAACGTATTTTTTTTAATTTTAATTGCTCGGTTATTATTTATATTCTATGTAGCTTTACTCATCCTGCATTGGTATATGATTATATGATTGGGAATAGGTTGGAATTGAAAAGTAAAGTATTTTTTAGTTTTAACCTATGTTTGTTATCAAAGTTTGCCGCAAATAATTGCAATATTAAAGAATTCTGATAATCAATTAAAAGCCCCAAAGCTTACTTTTCTAACTGTTGTACTTTCATTCATTATGTACTGTAACTGTCGTCAACTATTACCTTGAATAGTGTTAGGGCATTTGTAAATAATATGTTGTCCTGGTATATTGTTCGCGTTGGCGTAGTCCTAAGACAACATTTGTACGCTATCGCAAGCGTTAAGGAACATCGGTGTCAGTTTACTGTGGACACGGGTTATCGCAAGCCGTACGTTTTTTGAAACGTTTGCGTTTTCCCAACTAACAGTTGTAACAATTCATGATTTTATGGTTTTACGCTTCACTTGCCTACGACGAACCTTTGTAGATTCGTATCAGCAGGCTTTAATTTTATATTACGCACTGATATAAGTTTTTAAACTTTTTTTTCTGCCTCATCGACTCTCGACAGTGACAGGAAATTATTTATTTTGTCCAAAATTTGTAGTCTCTTTAAGTATTAAATACAGAGTCAACTATTTGATATTTAAAGAGAATCATTTTACATCATTAAAATATATTAAGTACTTAATATATTCGTTAACATGTTAATTCCATTTTGCGACATACCTTATTATCTTTTCGTAGCATTAATACGTGATACATAAAAGGTAGAATTTATTTTGATGAGTTCATTTATAGAGCCATTTACGTATAAACCATTTCGTGCTTTGGAGGGTACATTGACCTATCTGTTCCTGTAATATCACATGTTAAACTATGGAAGAGCAGTTTGGGCAATATAGAAATAAGGACATAAGTATTATAATTTTTTTTATAGGTTATGAACTAACACTTGGCCTCGTTTTCACCTGTTGTTTAGACAAAAGGGGGCGTGAATGGTGAAGCGTGTTCGATCAGAAAATTTCCGGCTCCCACATGTATGAATGCCGAATCACAACAATGCTGTTATGGGGACAGAGTAACATTGATAGTGGTAGCTAGCCAGGTGGGTTTAAAAAGCCCTTCCACCATCCAAATAAGTAAACGTTAAGAGTTTTTTCATTATTAAACATTAATTTTTTCCATACTTTCTTTGTCGTAATATAAACTTATAATAACCGAGGTTGTTAATATGATTGTTTACTTAGGAACAATAAGTTGGTCAGTTAATCGAAACAGGGGCGAAGAGTTAATTAAATGTCGCGCCGAGCGACCCGCTACTGCTGCGAGGTCGCATTAGTTCCGCGCTTTAATAACTCAGTTTCGGCCCGGTATCGCACGAACGCATAAATTGAAAGCAGCTTCAGTTATGGCATCCATTAAAACCTTTACGATTCATCGGCGGTGTCCGTTTCCACGTCTACAGTTCCACGCCTGCTCAATTATTATAATTAATTAAATTTTGTTCGCTCTAAACATCGCACACTTAGATTAGCTTCTTCGGGAACGTCACATCAATCCGTTTAAAACACGACTCTGAATTGACTCATATCAAGCGCTTAATGGGATTTGAGTTAAATCCAATAGTTAGTTGGCTTTAGTTATTCGAATCACGTTCCATATGCAATGCCCTATTTACTGGTTGAAACTGGCGCAGTATGTGTGTTGAATATTCCCTCACAGACATAGATTCGTACTCAGTAGCAATCGCTTTACTTAATCTTACATTAATGGATTTATGATAATGGCAGTAAAATATAAAATACTATTGAACTCGTCTATGCGCATAGATATCGTTGACGATTTGTATTTGAATAACAGATTCAAATACAAAAAGCATCTCTGAAGAAATTTGTACCAGAACATTAAAAGTTACTTCACAGTTTGTTTGACAGATATTTTTTATATTTTTAATAATTATAACAAACTGAAGTTATTTAATACGCTCAATGCCCATGTTTCAATAACTGAAAGGCTATGAGTCACACGCGATGACTTTATTTCATATAATGAGAACCCGAAGTATCTTAAACGAGGTAGTTAAGATTAGAGCAGGAGAGTGGTCGTAATGACACAGCCGACAAGCCATTTGCGCCGCAAGGCCGGCGCGCGATGAGTTCTCTTCTATTAAGCGTTCTATTAACTTCTTTTTTATAAGTGCCCATTTTGCTTTTGATGTTGCCAGTTCTTAAATACTTGTTCAATCTGTCATTGCTTAAAGTACCTATAAAAATTGACTACTTAAGAGCACTTTTCCCTTGGTAAAATTAGTTTTTTTAAGCTTATTTTCTATATATAAATACTTGTTTTGTTTGAGGTCATCGCATTTATTAGTGATATTCTTAAAGCAATAGAGCGATAGGATCACGAATTTTCAAAAAAGACACTATTATACAGTGGTATATAAGAATATCGCTAATTATACCATAAGCACTTTAATTGTATGGAAACGTATGTGCAGCGTATAAATAGCTTTCAAATAATGCCACATAATTTGAACAAATATCGATGATATTAAAATTTTCTATTGTGTTGTAATATCTATAGAAAAAGTTGAAGTTTCATGGAAATTTAGTTTTTGTAGGTTATGCTTTCATAAAATGGTCGTGCAATTTTATTTTACAAAATAATAATGAAAAGATCACGTTAAATGAGAAATATATAATAGGCTAATTAAGGTTCCTCAAATTTAATATGAATATAAGCACTTATCGCGGCTATTTATGCACACAAATTTATATGTTATGTATATTTTGGGTAATGTCCGAAAGCATCATATAGTCGGCAGTTTTGACTTAAATATTAAAGTCGACATGCTTAATAATTATTAGCATCTAGGTTAATGTTCATCTATCTACAAGTAATATCAGAAATGCAAAATTATACTAGGAAACACATTTTTGTATTTAATTTTATGGCAAATACGCTTTCCACTTTCAACGCGAACCGCTTCGGTATAAATACGATGTATATTATAGTATCGAATTATTGGAAATTTTGTCAGCTGCGAACGTCCTTTGTTTTCGTTTAATAATTGAAATAGTTTACCGCTTTAATTCATATAACCACAGGGAATAAAAGTGTTCAATGAAATACTTTAAATTTCAATTATTTCGCGTGATTGATAGTCACATGATTGATGAAGGAAATTTGAATTGGAAAATTGGAAAAATAACGTGCCCTTTCTTTCTATAACGAATCTCGATATTACGCAGCTCGTGGAATATAATTCTATTATGAACGAATAATAAATAAGCAATCAGTCTTGGCGGACGAATTTCATTAAGTAAAAGTACAATAGATGTGGATTAGGTTTGACATTGTGCTTGCAGCGGGAGTATGTAAGTAGTGGTTATATCCGAATGAAGAATATGAAGCTAGCACGGCTATTGTTATATCTTAGTTTTATGGAGCCAGTAAACGAGCGTCCATTGTGTTGTAGCGATCGATTTAAATGGCGACGCAATATCGTAGGGCAAAACGACTACGAAAGTTGATTGCGCTTTTGAATTGTAGGAATACTGCACTTAGTCTACATGGGCCAGAAGCGATATTTCAGATGTGGAGACATTTTTCGGATTTTAACTGCTCATACAACTGTGATCGGAATATTTGTTATAAAATAAAGTTTATTGCGACATAATTGAATTTGCGATATCCCTAAAGCGAAATTCTTTCGAATACTGGTTGCTTTTATTTAATCGCTTGAACAGCAAAATATTACCGAATACATTTCATACCGGGATAAAGATTAATATTACGAATTGTGTAAGCAAAAATAAATACATTGTAAGGAACATCTGGATTGATTATGAGAAAGTTATTGAAATGAAATTATACTTAATGTCATAGTTTAATAACATAATGTTGACCTCTGGTTTGTTTAATACTGCTTTTGCCCTTCTTAGTCTACTGGCGTATTTTTTTGCGTTCAGATCGAGGCGGGGTCTTTAAAAGAAGAGAAAATAGGGTTCTTTTAGACTAGATATATCATCATAGACTGTATCTCTACTTATCATTAGTGATCTTGGTCATGTGTTAGTGTATTTAGATATGAAAAATAAAGAGTAGTAAATTACGCGTTCGTATTTCATTCACATAGTCTTAATTATTTATGTTTATCAAAATAAAAAAAAATTAAAGATCACACGTTTCATTCCACGCTAGTGCTGAATATATTTGGTGAATACAAGCCCATCCACGTTGTAGGCGCGGCGCGGCTGCCGTCGTCACTTCGGCTGGAACATGCAAATGAAGATATGAAGCCAACATTGGGATGTTTATGCGCCGCAGACACCGGGTACGAGCAGATGTTAATACTAGTGACGCGTTATCGCACCCCGCCACCGTCTTAAACACGGTTACGTAACACCCAAACACTTGATAGCTATCTACATAAATTTGCGGTTATTTGGTACCCTCATAACGGCGTAATTTGCGGCAGCAACGTGCTCTAAGTGCTATCCGTTTTGATGTTGTTCTCCTGTAATTTTATCACGCCCGTAATGGTGAGAAGCATTTTTGACGACTTTACGAAATTACTTAAGTTGCGCAGCTTTTCACAGTTTATATACAGTTTTCGGTAATTTCGTTACGCGAAGCTTCAATTTATGGGATGCAATTAGAATTAAATTCCTGGTATCGACTTACATATCCGTTGAATTTTAAATTATATATATATATGAACACATATTTTTATAAGTTTAGCTTTAGGATATTTACGAGGTAAATAATATTATTTTAAGTATGAACCTAATTTATTAATAGTATATGTTAAAATTATACGTTATTATAAATATAGTGCATATGTTAAATCCGGATAGGGGAAGCGGCAACACGATAATTTCTAAAATTTCTATTATTGTTAATTACTGACTTAATATACTGGGATGTTTAGTACCATATTTAATATATCTTTTATGATACAAAACGATTATACAAGGAGGTGGCAGATAAAATAAAATTGTGGGTTTAACTGCTCAATATAAAAATTGGCACGTATACATATGTATTTTGTAACGGAAGTATTTTTTTTCGCAACAAAATAAACCTGCGGTATAAACTTCTACGCCGTTGATTTGATCTGCACAAACAAGTGGTGGAGCTTTATATCTCAGTGTGAAAATTATTTATTCGCGGCTATAATAACATGTTCTGATAGAGAAACAAAATGCATAAATATAATCTGGCACGCAAATATTGGCAGTGTTCGGCAGAATATCTCTGTAATTTATAACATTTCGTTACTCGTCGCGCAAACTCGTTCTGTCTAATCGTGTAGATAATTAAGGCGACTGAGGCACGATGCCCACGCGCACCATTACTCTGGGATGTACTACCCAGCACCCGGACCCTTTTTACCATCCATTCGCTGTTGAATATGTGACAGCGGCGAGTAATTTATCTCATTGATCCCTACGCATACATCTCAGTCAATGCGCGCGAGCGACTTCGGGCAGGTCCCCGTTAAAACGGATTTACGGGGATTTTGTATCGGCCAACTGAAAAAGGGATGTCGAAACGTTTACACTGAATTACTTATAAATTCTTTATTGCTTCTTTTCATTTTTATTTCCCATTTGACAATATTCCGTGTGAAGAAATATCGTTGGGATGTGCACGATTTCACGAGTCTCTGCAGTGAACGTGTTAAATAATGCAAACGTGATGTTTCATGGATATAAAAGGTTCAATTATTCAAAGTAGAATATGTTCAGATTCATACGAATAATACTTTGCTGTGGACATAACTGAGAGAGTTTATACTTGTTGATATAGTTATTAGCTTAAATATAAGGTGCATTTAAGGAAAATGCTTAAGTTAAATATATGGTATTTGGATTCGAAGATTCCCATACCAGATACCAAATGGGGATGTTGAGAAAACATTCACTAATTAAAAACAAAAAAGAACTACCTTTCCTGACAATGTATACGAGTATCTAAGACCAAATAAATGAAAACAGTTTTGAATCAGTAATAATAAAAAATGTTAAATACTAGCAAATGTTGGTCATTTGTTTACGTAATGTTTTGTAATGTAAATTGTTTACGTAAAATCATACGTAATGGAGTCGTCATCGTGTAATGTGTTATAAAGCAAATGAAGATTGCATGTAGTAAGCTCACTATATTTGTTTAACTTAAATGCTATTAAAAGAGCATCAAGTAAGTCCAAGTGGCTCTCGGCAACAGGCCCCTACTACGCAAATACACTGCGTAAAGTTAATTAACATGAAGCTTTTACTAGGGGGGCTTTTACGTTTAGTTATTGCCGTAACTTGACTTATTGTAGTCTTTATTGTACGAAACATCTACCGTATAATTTACACTGAAATCAGAGTAGGGTTTTTTTATTAATGTTTGCTTTTAATCGCTTCGACTTTTTAATGTTCTGTGGTTACCTGTTTACGTTTTGGAACGATTTATTCATAATTATTTTAGCTAGTGTTAGAAAAGATAATAAACTCATAAAATTGACTATAAACAAATGCTTACTTCGATTTTATCTAATTGCATATATATAACGCACTACTATTAAGCTATATAAAATACATACTAATCTCAGTTAGTATGCTCATTTTCATAAAATGTGGAGAACAATCTGTTCATCTATTTATTATATACAGAAATAATATCAAATGTCCTAGCGAAAATTAAATCAAAACAATCGTAATATTCGGGTAATTAATTCATATCAATTATAACTTTGATAGTATTAAATAAATATATCTCTGGATAATCAATCAGTCACTAAGAATTTCCATTTGAAACTGTTTAAGATTTCATGGCTAGCGTAACTATTATTATAAGACATAAAGTAATCAAACTCTATGAATTTAAAAACTTTTAGAAAGTTTAAAACTCACCAACCTCTATTATATGGTTGGATAGTTTAAGGCCATAGCTCACCACTCTTGTTATATTAATTCGGGAGACATTCACAACTGATCAAATGTTTCACCCAAGAATCGTAACACAGATTACTTCTGTGCATCTAGCGGCTTTTCGCGACTTTCTCGGAATCGCCTGTACACTTTTTGAGGGATTTAAACACCCCGTTACTCATGAATATAAATAGATGAATTTGAATTTAAGGCGTTTGTGCTTTGTTTCGATATTTTTCAGAGAACTCATTTCATAGATATTTTACTGTTTTAAATATATTTAAATTGATTTAAAATGAATTTAAGATCATTATTGCCTATTTTTCTATCGGTTCCATAAGCTACTTTTTTAATGATGGTAAACAAAAGTCACGATGCAGAGTTGGTTATAGAATGTAAATATATCAGCTACAAAACCTGAAAACCCTTTTTAAGAGCGAGTATGAGATACTAGTATGGCTAATGGTGGAATCCTAAAGTTTTAACCAGTCTAAACTAGATTGGAAATAAGTGTTTTAGACGATGATTTTTACACAGTTCATATTTTTGTTTTTTTTTTCGTACATTAGCATAAATAAATGCACAAATTTTACAGAGATGATAAACAAATGTTTGTGTGTGTTGAGAAAAACATGTACGAGTACAAACCTGGGTTCAAACAATCATTGTTATAATAGTTCCAGTAATGCATAAACCATTATAATGTGATTTAGTAATTATTAATGTAATTTAGATATAAAAGTTTTGGATTTTTACGTGCCCAAATGAACACGCTTAATTTAAACTTCTACACCAGAAAATATGAAAAGAAAAGAACTAAAACTATTTATAGTCATTCAAAGTTATTTCAAGTACATAACTTCAAACTCTAATCTTCAATTTATGTTTTTAAATAAATAAACTGGGCAAAATTATTACAGCTACAAAATATAATATAAAATTTCATAACGTTGGGAGTTTGTTAGTAGACTATTATTTTCTTTAATCTCCGTGAATCATTTGAAAGCTTTAATAATGCTTATATTTTTTTTTCATTAAATTATTACTTAATATGATAC
>DWQX01001845.1:0-25020 GCA_018245475.1 Pharmacophagus antenor | reverse complement strand
AAATATTTAATTTTTGTAATAAAAGTAAGAGCCTGTTTTGAAGGTAATTTTTTTATAGCAAAATATTTTTTGCGTGAGTGTAGAATATTGTCACAATTACTTTTTCTATATAACTTTGAACATCTACAGAAGTTTATACATTAAAATAGTAATTGACTTCTATTTATCACACATTAATTGGTAACACGGGCGCAGATGGTAAAGCATACTCGTCTGGAATATTCTGGATCTCATTTAGATTACACTAAATGTTAAGTGATAATGTAATAAATAAGTGATAATAGTTGGCGAAGTGAGAATACATCTGGCGCTCACGTGTATGACTGCCAGAACACAGTGATGCTGTTATGGCGGCAGATCAACGAAGGTATCGAGCTGGACGGATTCGAAAACATTCCTATCACCAAACTATCACGTGGGTGGGAATCAAACCTGGGTCCTACGGGATACAAAACAAGCGTTAAACTGCTGCGTCACAGAGGTAGTTCATTCTGCAATCGATCCACATAAAATGCACCTATTTATGTATACGAGAATTGTAGTAGCGAGTAAATGTAAAAAAAAACTAAACTAAACGCTCAACTCATACAACAGAGTTTAATTTTGTTTGTATTAACCGTAAAAGCTAACATTGGATTACGTAACGCGCTGTCCATATTATAAAAACCACATGTTACACGTAGATGCTCTCTATAACACCTTAATAGTGCAACTTTGTAAAGAGCTCCTAAGAGATTTTGAAGGCAACGTGAAACTTTGCACTTGAAACTTGTAAAATTCACAGTCTTAACAGCAGAAACCGCGCTAAGACAAAAGGTTTTTCCGTGTTGTGTTGAATAGGAGAAATATGTTTTTTGAGACAGCTTACTTGCAACCATGTTTTTCGACATGAAGTTAAGAATATATAAACTGATTAAACAATGGGCTTTTTGCATCGGCATAATATAATCATCGTTGGAATATACCTCGTCTTATAGTTAAGAGCATGGCCGGATAAACGAAACAGAGCAAACACTTATTTTTTTGGGGGAATCCTACATTGAATACTCTTCCGAGGCGGGGGCACCAGAAGGGTCAAGCTGGACTCTTACCAGCTAAAACCCCATGTTCATTCTCTTCACCATTGGTCGAAACTACAAGAACGCTTTCGCACACTTCCGTAGACATAGAGCAAACCCTAACGAGATAGAGCTGCGTGTAATAACTATTTTTTTAATCGGTTATGGGCTAACACGTGATCTCGATTTCAACTGATGTTAATTGGTGATGGTGCACCATGTTCAATCAGAATACATCTGGCTCCCACGTGCATGACTACCGGGATGCATCCAACCTGTTTTTCTGGCAAATTCACATTGAGTGTGGTAGCTCGACAGGCGAGTTCGAATAAGCCTACTACCATCTTAACTCTAATACACATTTGGCGTGGGAATCGAACCGAGGACCTCCGCGTTACAAGGCAAGCGGTAAACTACTGCTCCACGGAGGCAGACGAACCTAGCAACAATTTGATACATATAGACCTAGCTCGGTCTAAGTGGCATTCCTTGGGACGCCTGTGTGCAAAAACGGACAGAAGTATGCCGTTGATGAACTTGATGATAGTTAGGAGATCATTACATATTTACTTTGACATTCCTGGACTCCCGAATTGCTAATTTTATTCTCCTTTACGACTGATTTACCTGTCCAAAAAAATTTGCCTAGCCTTTACAAAACAAAATTTAAATTAGTGCCATATTTACGAAAATAAATGAGTAGTATTTTCTCCAGCTACGAGTACAGTAAGTGATACCATGACTAGATTTTCGTATTTATGTTAATACAGAAAGACTGAGTCTTTAAATCGTTTTACAAGTAGATTTGTTTCTTTATGCTAATACAAGACTGATATCTGGCAACAAGACGAGCGTGGCAATATAGTGAGAAGTTCCTTGTTGTATAGAAAAATACACCGTTATCATTTTCAGTTATTGTAATATAATACGTATTATTTGAGCATTATCTGTATTGGAAAAATGATGATATCGACAAAGTTTTACGAACAATATTTTCTATATCATTCTTATAAATTGATCATTGATCAATCGATCAAACGACCCATTCATCATATTGTAAGAATCCATGAGTGGTGTTTGATTAATACAAGTGTTCAGATATATTTATATTATTTTTATTTTTTGCACCATATGAGTGGACAAAAAGGCGGATCCGTGGGCCAGTTTCGATGAAGCTGTAATAGTCGTCAAAAAGACTAACAGCGCCAAATTCACCGAATCCAGCAGCAGCAGCATCAATACCTAAAGCATTCTCTTCCAGTCAACCTACAGGGTTGTGACTACGAGTATACATTGGGCGTTCGAAAAATTAAAGTAATAAATAAAAGAACACAAAAAAGTTATACAACCGAGTGAATATGTAAATTAAAAAAGTAAAAATATTACAGATAATAAAACAAAAATCATAATAATGATAATAACTTTAAAGGAAAAAACGGAATTATAAAAGAAAAATATAATGCGAACGAGGAAAAAAATATTCAAATTATCGACTGTTGAAACAAGAAAAGCGACGTTGCATATGTCGGCAGCTAGACAGTAAGGCCGGTAGCTACGTGTCAATTGCTTTTTAGTACAGGACGCAGACATTTAACAACTAGGTTTACGGAAATTTTTTTCATCGTTTTCTTTACTAGGCTATAGTCATTTAATACATTCATTAATCCACATATTTCCTTTTTTGTTTTAGGAAAAAAATTAAATCGAATTTGTCATAATGGAGAAAAATTGAAAATTCGGATATACAATCAATTTAATTATTGTTATTAGGGCAAAATAACTGATAGCAATCTGTTGGATACAAAATATATATTCTTTGACGCTGTGGATTCCGTTTTTTTCTTTTTAATTGGTAATGAGCTTACATTTAACATTAAATGTGCATGATATAAATCACAATAAGGGTGTGAATTGTTAAGCGTGATTACCCAGACCACGCTGTTTGTCATATGAGTGTGGTAGTTTTAGGTGCGTTCGTTTAAAACCTGTGATCACCAAATTTTAGAATTTATATCGCATCTAAATCAAGCCACTGCGTGTTACAATGGCACTGATTAATCAATGCATCACGGAAGCTATAAAAAAATTCTCAATTCTTGAAAATATAACTAAAAATGATTATGATAAAATCATTAAATATATAGTATCATATAATCTATCGCAGATTGGTTTAGCGTCGTGCAATCCATTTATTTTCGTGGAAAGGAAACGGACGAAATTGCGAATTGTCCAGTAAGCGACTGTATATTCGTCCGCTGGCTCAAATGTAGTACAATTGAATAAGCATCCGGTACGGGATCGAACAGAGATTTGCTGCGAAATACAGTGCGAATAACATCCTCTACGCGGAACTGGCACATCGCTGTGGACATGACAATCGTGCAATTCAATTAAATTGTAGTGGTTAATGGACCAGAATAAATACAGTTATTGAATATTTAATCATATATTTAGATCCTTATTAATTCAAATAACGTGTACGAAATGGTGGATCTCTTTTTCTTTTCATTGTACGGCTATTGGCTAACATGACCTCGATTTTACCTGATGTTAAGTGACAATGAAGCCGTAGATGGTAAATCGTGTTCGCCCACAATACGATCTCGCATGTTTGACTACCGGAACACAGCAATGCTGTTATGGCGGCAGATTGATATGAAACTTTGTCGATAAATAATCAAAAAAAAACGTTATGTCGGTGGCTCAAAAACTGCTGAACAGATTTAATTCGAATTTTATATAATAACTGCTGAGAACCTGAGTAATATTTAAGATAAATATATTTTAGTGCGTATATATCATTCTACAATAGTCTTTTATTTCCACATAAAATTAATTCGAAATAAAAATAATTGAATCTTTGTTACTTTCAAAAAAAAAACACAAATAACCAACTGATTAAAAAATATTTTGAGCAGAAAAAAATGTCAATAATGTGATGACCATTTTTCGTTCCCTGACTTATGAATTTAAAAAAAAAGGATCTTTCTTATCTCGCCTTCTTCACAAATGCCATTCGCATTCAGAAGCACCTGCGTCGGACGAAAATGAACACTTTATGAATCTTCCTACATAACCGACAACGCAATATTGCGACGAGTGTTGCACGCAGATGGATAAAAAAATTGTTTCATTTATAATCGTAATTTCTCGAAGTATAATTTCTCTATGATTAAAAATATGTTTCATAACTTTATTTATTTACTTATATTATTATTTAAATGCATTACTTCGCTCTATTTGTAACACTTGCTTTCTTTTATTTTGTTTCATGTGTATTTTTTGTCTTATTTATTTTCGTTATGCAATAAAGACCAATCTATTCTATTCTATTATATAAAAATATACATGTACATCTTTTTATACATAATTAAGGTTTTATTTTCGTGTATATTCGATTTCAAATGTACGAGTACACTATATAGAAATTATTGAAATAATTTGTTTGAGAACTGAAATTTTCACGAATAATTACATGGTATGGCAGCATTTGAATTCTTATACAGTACGATTAATTTAAGCTACGATAATTGATATAGTAAAACCTACACGGTACCATAGCTTAGCCGCTTGCCTTTTCAACCTTCCATAGATGTCCATGCTTGCATGCACTCTGAGGCCTTATTAGTGGTAGATACGGTGACAAAGCTTTTCGAATCTGACTTACTGTCATACCGTTAATTTGCCGCCATAGCATACTTGTCTCTCTGCAGTAATACATATGCGAGTTAGGGTATTCTCGGCGAGCGCGTTATAAAAATTAGATAAATAAATAAAAATAAATCTACAAGGGTAATTAGAGAAAACGTTCATTGCAAAAACAGAACACACACACACACACAAATAAAAAAAAATTCAAACAAATTGCTTTAAATGCTGAATTAAATGCACCAAAATGGAATAACCAACTACGGTTTTATAATGTTCTGACATCGTAAATTAATTTGATTATTGTAATTATTAAACAAAATGTATTTAATTAATGCAATAGTTCATTAAATTATTGAAAACTTTTTTTACTTTATATTACAATAGTATAAGAGAAAGCTCCCCCAGTTCCGGTCAAGTGGGAAACCGATAAGAAATGCTTTTAGAATTTTAGTTCACTTAATAGATTTTGTATTTAGACCACATACGTGTTGTTTCACGCGATTTTGGACCCATAGCGAGCAAAACTAAGCCAGTGATAACAGAAAATCCGTTTATAAACAAAATCGAAGGCCGACGAACGACGGGCGATTTATAAATACGCATAGTTTTTTAAAAACTAACTGTATTTTAAGCGAAATAAAAAAAATATGACATGCGAAATAAATTTAAACCGGCCGTCGCTCTAGATCTCTGTGCGTGATATTTTTTTTTTATTTTATATTAAGATTAATCCTGTATGTATAGTAATTTTCGAGTTCAACAAGAAATGTGAAGTTTTTTTATTTTTATTTTAATTTTCACAGTCGTTAATTCTCCATTCCCCCTTTTAGGGATGATGTTTCAAAAAAATACTTTCTTAACATAGCACAGAATACTTCTTTCATATTTCATGTCTCTAAGACCAGCCGTTTAAGCTGTAAATATAAATATCCGGGACATTTTTTACACACAGTACACTTATCTCAAGATATTCCTGCACCTGTAGTATAGGTTATTAGAGACTGATACTCATACATAGATATTTTTGAATTAAATAATTAAAGTAATATGTATAAACAACCAAACAGAACGAACGCAAATGTCCGTCACATGATTTTTTTTGTTTGTCCAGTGCGGGAATCGAACCCGCGACCCCTAGAGCAAGAGGCAGAGGTTACTACCACTGCACCAACAGGCCAGTCGAATAA
The DNA here is from genome assembly GCA_018245475.1 of Pharmacophagus antenor. Classification (NCBI taxonomy): domain Eukaryota; kingdom Metazoa; phylum Arthropoda; class Insecta; order Lepidoptera; family Papilionidae; genus Pharmacophagus; species Pharmacophagus antenor. The sequence goes on along the minus strand of DWQX01001845.1, from coordinate 19,124 downwards.
GAAAAGTTACGCTTTGAAATATAGATCAGTCCGTGAATCAGCATGAAATTTGAATATTATATTCATAGATAAAAATTAAAAAGTAACAAATTTTTGGAAACTATAAATAAACTTCCAAACAATTAGGCGCTCCTTGGGATCTGTACATTGCCCTATTGCCCTCTACGTCTTTACACATAATATTGTACCTCTTGTAATTCTAGAACTTTCATCAGTTATACAATTTTTTTGTTAAACTAATATATTTGTTTACTACTGTTTGAGAAATTCGAGTAGCAGTAAGGTTTTTGAAACTGCCCAGTTATCTACAGCTTATTATCAATCTACTACTATAATGACATTGCTGTGTTCCAGCAGTCATACATATGAGACCTAGCATATTCTGCACAAGCCTGCTTCACTATCATACGCTTTATTGTCACTTGACATTTTAAATTGCATTAGTGTCAGCTCATTGATTAAAAATATTTAATCCCTCTAAAGCAGTGTTTCCCAAGGTGGGCTTGCACCCTACAAAGGGGCAATTATATTATTTAAGGGGGCAACCGACGAATATTTTTTTTAAAATTGCTAATATAATTAATTGCATTTTTTTGGTTTGTATTTGTTTTTTGGGGCATTGGATAAAAATTGTTAGGGTCGAAGGGACAAAGGGAACGGACCAAATAGAATTAGGAAACACTGCTCTGAAGTATACATTTCGTAAGTCAAGATAATGTAATAAATTAAATTAAGTTTTGTGTCTCGAACTAAGTAATGTAATTTTTTTCATCGCTTATAGGCAATTGGCCTCTATTTCAGATAATGTTAAGTGACAATTAGATCGTAGATAGCGAAGCGTGTTCGCCCAGAATACATCTGGCTCTCACATGTATGATTGCCTGAACGCAGCAATCGTGTTATAGCGACAGATTGAAATTAAGTGTGTTCGGTAACCATGCGGGTTGGGAAAACTTTACAATCATTCGGACCACCATTCCTTTGACCCGGGACTCGAGCCGGGGACCTCCGCATTACAAGCTAAGCGGGTAAACCACTGCGCCACGGAGTCAGTCAAATTAATGATGACAATATAATATTTACGACGCACACCCATCCACCGATGTTTACGTATAATAATTATGTTATAATTTCGGGCACTGTGAGGAAGAGATAAAACGTGGATTCACCTGGATTATCCCGTCAAGACTTACCCTGACATTCCTTAAGCCGTCCTTGTTCGAAATTCATTTCGAACCGGTTAAGAGATACTTGATGTTAATTCAAATTTTTGTATAAAAGAATCATCTTCAAAATTTTGTCGATCCGTAGGAAAAAAATAATTAAATTCCTTTTAAGTTCTTCGCTCAGCGAGAGAATTTTTTTACCGACTTAAAGTCTCTGTATTTCTGTACAAATGGCCGATGGCTTTATTAAATATAGCCGTGACGCAGTGGTTTATTTATTAACTTATTTGTTACAATACAAAAGTACCAGTTTAGACTACTGGTTGACGTGAGCAGTAAAGCTTAGTTGTCGGTAAGGTTCGTTCGAATCTGTCTAGCTAGTTATTTCTAGATACATTTACCGCCACAACAGAGTTGCTGTATCAATAAAGTGATACAGTTGAGAGCCAGAAGTGTTCTACACGAACTCCACTATTTACGACTACATATAACTTAACATCACGTGAAAGATGTCAAGTGTTATACCAAAAAAAGAAATCACGCTTAAAATTATGAATCTAAACAAGACTTATGCAAAAGATCAACGACATGATATAAAATTTAAAAAAAATAATAATAATATTATCAAATTCGTAACTACTAACATAATGTTTTAAATAAACAGAACATAGATGTTTCGAATCTCACCCATTTTGATTGTGAGTAATTTTGTGTGAAAGCTATGTATTAAATTACCTACACCTACGCACAAGCGAGCGAAATTAAAGCAAATTTTATATAACCTTTCATGACATGGAAAGAAATTAATATTTTCACAGAAGTGACGTCGCACTTAGTACGGCGGGATGAGAGGTGGGACGGGAAAGAGGGCGTGGGAATCAAATATATAACAATATGAACACTTTAGTGGCGGTTTTCCAAGTATTTGCTTGAATAGCGGAGTTTTCCACAAATTTGTTAATTTGCGAATGTAATCGATATGAAAGAAATTAATTTTTTAACTATTATTATTAAAAAGACTAATTAATTACATTTTCATTATAGACTTTCTTAAAATAAATATCCAATTTTTACTGATTTTTAAAATTTTCATAATTAAACTGTAGCAAATGTCACCACCTTCACACACATTCACCTTTATGCAGATGCATTGCCTTTGAGTGGGTCTATATGTTGAAGGCATTATTTCTTGAATAGTGAACAGTATGTATTAGGAATTTCGTCCACTTAACAGTTTCCTATATATTTTTATAATATATGTCCTTAGATCTGTACGATCAACTTCTTTCATGATTTTTTTAAATCATAAATAAAAGGACAGGCTCCTTCAACGCCACTGAATGTACCACATTGTACCACGTGGGCCGTATACGACCCACGTAGAAGTTTCCTTTGAAAGAATTTTGACTACGTGTTTTCATCAAAAATAACATTAACTCGTTGTTCTCGGGCTACTTATAAACACGTGCAGACACATATACAGACACAGTGCCTATATTTTTAATTTTACGATAAAGAATACAAACTAAAAGGACAGACTAAAAGTTTAATGAAAGAAATTCTAAGCTTTTTAAAATTTATGTTGACGTTTTTTAATTAAAAAATTCAAGCACATTTTTTAAATAAAATAGGAATACAAACAGCGACAATGCGCCGGTATAAAACATCCGACCACAGCGTGTCAAGTTTAAAATATTTACATGAAACTTTAACCCGTGTCAAAAATTAATTAAATAGCCGATTACTGAATGAGGGGATTGAAAATTGTCTCGATAAACGCCTGACAAGCCGAAAAGGGTAAAACCTTCAAAACACGTTCCGGCAGAGATCGTGTTAATGGGAGATTTTGATTACAGTCTCCCGCTTACGATGTCCGATTATTCGGACAGCGAACACTGCCTCTCGTTCGCAGTGTGTTAATAATCTTATACAGTTGAGATGCGTCCGGCACGTCCCAAAAATAAAGTAATTATTACTCTCAGTAAACTACGGGTGTACAGCGACCGTGGCGCAGTAGTCTAGCCGCTTACCTTGTAACGTCGTGGTTCCGGATTCAATTCCCGCGCCACGAGAGTAGTGAAGCTTGGATGACGGTAGAGTCTTTCGAACCCGAACGGCTAGCTACTACCCTCAACGCTATGGTATTCTCAATGGCTGTTAAATATGTTAGAGCCAAAAATATTATAGGCGAACACACTTCGCTATCTACGGCCTCATTGTCACTTAACATCCGGTGAAATCTAGGTCTAACACATAAAACATAAAAAAACTTTCAAAATTTTTTTGTATCGCAAGAAACATGTACTAAATGTATAATACAACACTATGAAAATATACGAATAATTTCATTAAAGTGAAAAATATCCAAAAAAACTTTTCTTTCAACAAAGGGTTTCGTTTTCGCACGAGCGGATTGTTTAAATATTTCAGGCGCGAAACAGAACTGGAAAGTTTTGGATAATTCGAATCATGAAATTATTTTTTTCTTTTATTTTAGCTGGACGAAAAATGCGTCCGTCCATCTTACACTTCACAGCTTCTAAATCTAGTTGTAGCCCATCCCAGAGCCTACAAGATGCAGACTCCAGAACCCTCGTGGGTTATACCACAATCGCTAGAGACCACGTCCAGCAGATTTTGTGACCAAGGTTAACGAAACAAGTTTTGACATTGACTTCGCAAAAAAAAACAATACCTAATGAACCCTACGCGTGTATAAAATGTTCAGAATTAAAATGCTCCCGTACATTTTAACGCCACAAAACATTATTATCGCGGCGGAGGACACCCTCGCCACCGACTATGTTATAAATTTATTTTTTTTAATTTCCTCTTTACGAGGTACAATTCTATTCATAATTTTAAAACGAACACGGCAGTCGGCCAAGAGATAAGCCCGAAGAGATTCAAGTGAGTTAATTTGCTCCACCGAATAGAAATAGTAATATTAACGGATTAGATATAGTTTTATAACCAGATTACGTTCCAGTAATGTCTCATTAAGCTATACAGAATCTGTGGCGCAGTCGTTTATACGCTTACCTTGTAAAGCAGAGGTAGCGGATTCGATTCCCGCGCTACAGGAATAGTGGGGTCTGAAGAGTGGTAGGGTGTTACAAACCGGCATGGCTCACTACCACGCTCAATGTGATTCAGCCGAAATAATATCGTAGCAATGTTTCGGCAGTAATACATGTGAAAGCCAGAAGTATTCCGTGTGAACACGCTCTACTACTTACGACCTCATTGACACTTAACATCAGGTGAAACCGAGGTCTAGTGTTATTCTATTAACGATAAATAATCCTTACTTATAAAATTCCTTTCTGATTAACTTACCGCCTGACCTACTATATATCAACGCATAAATTACACTTCTCGTCCTAAGCACATGATATTTGCATGGGTTCTTTGCGATGTGTAGGTATCCACTAAAGAAGGGTCTTTTGAAATTCCACCTATAACGAGGAAAAGAAAAGGCACAAATTTCAATAAAACATTTTAATCTAAGAATCGATGGTCTCAATAATTGGTAGACGTATTGGAGTGGGATTAATCTTAATAATAACCCTTAAATACATAATGCTAACATTTGTCTACGAATCAGTTTCAATTCTTTACATCAAAAACCTCTGTATGCGTGAGTGTATGCGTGTATGCATTCTCGAATGAACATTCATGTCCGTAGACAACCAAGACAATTTTGGCATTACTTTAGCGACAATATATATGTACGTATATGAACGCGGTGGGGTGCCAATTTTCGGTATATTGCTAGCGGAAAAGTCATGCATTTAAGAGTGAGTAAACGTGGTAATTTATCTATTTAACAGATAAATTACCACGTTTACTTATATGACGTGTATTCCACAGATAATAGCCACGCCATCGGTTACTGCGGTGACGTGAACAGTACCACGGAACATGGTATTACTTTGCGATAATTCCGAATAGCTCCATTCGCGGTACGCCTGCTGAAATAAGGTCGATAGATGTACCGTTGGCAAACAAAGGACGGTAAAAGGATAATCGATCGTTCAGTCGGGCATTGTGTGGTACGGATAGATTATGTCGTCTGATGTTATTATAAACCGGTGCAGTTTACGCGAAAGGAACTTTGACGGATGGTAATTGACTTTATTATTGTTTTTTTTTTTGGTTAATCAAATTTCTCAAATGGAAACCAGTTTATCCACTACAATAATCATATGTCTAATTAGTATTTTTATTTTTTTTTCTATTGATACGTACACATCAATAAAATATCGAGGGAATGGCTTATCGACTGACCGTTGGGGTTGAAAGTAATCCTGCCACTTAAACCTGGAATCGCGAGTTGTATTCCGCGCTCAGGAAATAAATTCACGTGATGAACGTTTGTTTGTTCTGTGTGTAGTTGTTATTATACATATGAAAGTACGTATTACAAAAAAACTATATATTTAGCCTAATGTAACACACATTATAGGCGCTGTTGAGCTACCCTTCCAGATCTCATTAATACTTTTTAACGTCCTACCTTATACGATAATAATTATATATAATTGCCTACTCAATATTAACGTAAGATGTACGACCAGAATTACTTAACTTACTAAGAGGTCCGCCTTCGTTTGTACTAGTTCTTGTTTGAAAGACATATATTCTAAGAGATTAAGTTGGCCTGGTAAAAAATTTAAACAAATTTGAACCGTAACTGTATGAAAATAAGAAATTATATTCTTTATTTTTATGCTATTGTAATTGCGCGAAAAATTATACCTTGAATTTCGTGTCGTAGGAAAATAGAGAGTAGATTTAGCATAGTGGGATAATGTTCCATTGGACATTTCAATGGCGCAATGCTTTACCGCTTGCCTTGAAGGACCCGGGTTTAATTACCGAGCAAGAAAACTGGTAGTCTGGATGGTGGTACAGTTTTCGAACCCGGGATTCAAGTTACTACCCTCAATGTCAATCTGCCGCCATGACAGTATAATATATGTTCCGGTAATCATACACGAGGGCCAGAGGTATTCTGGGCGAGAATGCTTCACCATGTAATAGCTCATTATTACTTATCGTCAGATAAGCGATAAAATGAAAAAATAGTTTTTTTTTATTTTTGTAAAAAAAAAGCATTACATCATTACTTAAGCGGCGTTCCCTCCGATACCTCGGACCTTTAATAAATCATTCAACCTTTAAATTGTCGCCCGGGGAGTATCTTAGGCAAATTGACTTGTAAGCCGTCCCCGTGATATTTTAAAATTTTCGACCGGCACACCTTTGAGATTTACGAGCGGATTGTGCAAATTGGATGGCGGCAAACGCACCGCCACCCGCGGCGACTCTATTTACGTTTCGCTATTGAAATTTTCCATCGGTACTTTACTACGGTATATATGTTTAAAAAAAAACAACTAACTCTGTTGAAACGAATAGTGTATGATATCGCACTCTCCATGCGAAACTATTGTTATTGGAAATAAAAAAGAAATGTTAAATAATGTTATAAATATATGATCTTTTTTTCACAATATTATCGGGACATTACTTTTTCAATGAGAAACTAAAAATTGATATTGAAACAAAAAGTGTATGATATCGCATCCTCCATGCGAAACTATTGTTTTTGAAAATTAAAAAAAATAAGCTAAATAAATTAGTATTATAGTTGCATTACTTTTCACAATATTATTGAGATATTACTTTCTCAATAAAAAACTAAAAATTGATATTATGGTATAACGTGTTGATCTCATCTTAATCTTGAAGCTTTGAAATGCTGATCTTGGAAAATTGCATTTTCGCATTATATTGTAGCACCGGGGGTATGCAAAATATCGTAAAAATATGAGTACAATCACAAAGTAAGGACAGATCTTATTGAATTTTTTGTCAGCTCTTCTTAATAAATGTAAAACATTTTGTGCACTGAATTGGATAGGCGAGTGACTGTAAATAATATTGTATTTAATGATTCAATATTTTTTGTCGGCTACGAGCCAACACTTGCCCCCGCTCTCACCTGATTGTAAGTGACAATGAGGCCGTGGATGATCAACCGTGCTCGCCCAGAATATTTCTGGCTTTCGCGTGTATGACTGACGGAACATAGTAAATGCTGTTATGGCGGCGGACTGACATTGAGGGTGGTACCTAACCAGACGGGTTCGAAAAACCCTACCGTCATCCAGACGCAACTACTCCTGTGACTCGGGAATCGAACTCGGAACCTTAGCATTGTAAGACAAACGGGTAAATTACTGCGCCGCAAAGGCAGTTAATTGACATGAGTCAAATCTAGTGCTTAGATATGCACTAAATGCCATCTGTCCGCTTAGCTGAGAATTAAATACACAGAATTAAACATGTAATTGTTTAACAATAAAAAAAACGTGTCTACAGTTTTATTAGCGCGAAAATACGTCCTAAACATAAATTTATTATAGAACGTAAAGTATTTATGGTATTCCAAAGACAAAGCCTATAAACTATTGAGAAATTAATACGTAACGAATGGTCAAAGTAACTCAGCTATTGCCCGTCTCTCTTTCACTGACTTGCTACAAGTTATAATTATATTGCCCGTTCATTATTCATGGAACTTGAGACTGACTAACTAAGCAAAGCCTACCATTTGATATGTAAACAGAGGTTTACTCAGTAAACGAAGGCGCGAAACTCACTGCTTACGGGCAGTGAAGTATGAATTTATTACGCAAATGAAAATTATAGTACATCTTAATAGTTCTATATTTTATACGTGTTGCACGTTTCGCCTTAAAGAATAGCTCAATTGGAATGGGTGACTATTATACTATTTAATTACTATGTACTAGTATAAAAGATTAGTTACGATCTTTCTATTTTCCCTCCCCTATGAGAGCATTAAATCAAACCTGAACAAATAAGAAGTATTCTCTTACAACCAAAAAAGCTACGACCCAAATTCCACCAATTTGTGGAAATTTACAATAAAAAAAAAGTGTATCAAATTAAATACTCATCCTTTTGGTGGTCGGTTAGAAATTTACATTTATCACTTCCACTCGCATCGTTCATCGCGCTCGTTTGTCAGGCGCGTGTAATAAAAATGCAAAAAAAAAGAAAGAAGAAAAGAAAAAAGTAATCTAGGAATCATGTGAAATGGGCAATTTCGGATTTTAATATTTAATCATAAAGCGAACGAGATATTTTAATGGTTATCATAACGCGTCGCCGCGACGGTGGGCAACGCCGATCTGCCGAATGTCGGCATTAAACGCCAGATGCGTTGGAGTGTCACCGAGGACGTTACAAAAATATATCGCCCTTTGCAAATTACACGCTACGTATTACACACATTGCAAAGTTCTTTTTCATTTATCTATTAGCTCACACGGCTTAATTCATTCATCCATTTATTATTCCGCACCCTATGACTGCAGAAGAAGGCGGACATAATGCCAACCATCAGGTCAGCAAAGATAGATACAGCGGGTGCAAGAAAAAAAGAATATAAAATACTTCTATAATAAGAAAAAAATATTACAAATTCAAAAGGAAATAATAATTTGGTTAGGATTAAGAGAATAAAAAAATAAGGATTCATACATAAATGCGAAATTAGCCAAATATATATATATTTTTTTTAAATACTGATAGAACGTATGCTTGAATAAAGGCTCACTGCATACTTTTCGTAAACTAGGCGATAATGAGTGTCAGTAACGCCTAGCGGTGGAGTGGATGTCGTGTACTTAATGGTGTAATCAATTCGGTGAAAAGCACCGAATTAATTCGTAAAGCGAACATCTACACCTATTTCGCAGGAAGTCATTGTGTAACTTTCATAAAATCTTTAGTTTTGCGTAAACGCCATCTAGCGAACATTTTTTAAACTAAACAAAGTCAATTATAGGGCACAAATAAACCCATATTAGGATCCATTGACAGTATTTTTAATATTTTGCTATATTCAAGATAATTCAGTATGAGGACAATCTTTTTCACAATATCCTGCAGGAACTCTTCATTTTTTCGGGGTAAATAGTAACCTGGACGTTATTGAATAAAATGAGTGATGTACTCACATTAAAAGAAATAATAATTAAAAATATATGTATTAAATATACATTCGCCTAAATTACGATTTTATAACGTATAGATTTGGCACATTTTTGAAATACAAAATAATAAATTGAAAATCTACATTACTTCTTATTTCTTTTTCAGTAATATTTTTAACGTGAAAATATTGAATGAAAAGACCTCATTCTAGATTCATCCACGCAGGCTAGCGACAGCTGCTTTGTTATACAAAGACAAAATTGCTTGCCTCGCGAAGTCTCTAATCAATGACGGAGACACTCATATATGTCTTGCAGTTTGTTATAAGACCATCTCACTCCTGCTTAGCTACCACACCTATATTGTCAATCAGTCCACATACCAGCATACACATATATCTTGTCTCGATATAAACGTTACGATATTTTCAACGAAAATGCTTCATCCATGGTCTCGTTACAACTAAGAAATTTTAAGCCATGTAATGCGAAGATTCTGAGTCCTATTCCCGGGCCACATAATCGGTCGAGTCCGGACGTTGGTAGGGTTTTTAAAATCAACCTGACCAGCTCTCACCCTTTCCTACCGCCGCAACAGCAGTGTTGCATTCCGGCAATCACATATGTGGGTACCAGAAGCATTATACGCGAACACGCTTAATCTATAGCGTCATTGACACTTAACATCAGGTGAAATCTAGATCATATGTTAACTTCATGTAATTACGGACGAATGCTGATACATCGTTAATAAAATTAAAAATATATATATATATATCCTACAAGTTTTAAAAATCTATGGGTTTATATTTAAACGTCATTTTCGCATCTGTTCAATAAATTCTGTTGAAACGTGTTTCTATTTGTAGTTGATTGTACTTTTCGGTCGAGCCCGCTCGTTTCGTAATAGAGCTTGACGTAATCATAGCGTTTGTAAAGCCACCATACATAACCCGTATCGCAAAAAGCCACATGTACTGAAGTCGTTTATAACTCGGGCGCAGACAATAATTTTCAGAGCTACGGCCGAGCATGCAGCGCTGGTCAAACAAATCACTTGTCATGCTTGTTTGCACGGAATGGCCGATCTATTGCAGATTTACTTAACACGAGCTTAAACAGTTTTTTTTTTGTTTTGTATTTCATATACACATACTAACCGAAGTTTTATTAATAAGTGTTGCTATAAAATAACGTATTAATGTATTTTTAGAGATAAATAAAATAAAACCTTTTACCACCTATAGGCTAAAGCTTTACCTAAATTTCATACGATGTTAAGTAATAATAAGACAGTAAATGCTGAAGTGTATCCGCCTAAAATATTTCAGACTGTCACATTAATGTCAGCAGGAGCAGCAAAGCTGTTATGGCGATAACATTGATGGTGGTAGCTAATCAGGCGGGTGCAAACATATTTACCACAATCCATACACCGCTACTTTTGTGACCCTAACATCCAAACTGGAACCAACTTATTACAAAGTAAATGGTTAACCGTCGCACCATGAAATCACATCCGACATTCGGATAGAATAAACGAAGGGACTAGATTAAACTCTGCACTTTTGCTGTTACAAATTTTACAGTATTTAACTAATGTCAGTACCATGTTTGTACATTTTAACTAACTTCACTCATCTAAACTGTTGCTTAGTTTGAACGGAAATGTGTTCGGAGCGTTTGTTGACTGACATAAATTAAACATAAGTTCAAACGAGAAGGTTGTCATTTTGTATATGAAAACTGTTTTACATAATATTTATAATTTTTTTTAATTAAGGTCCGTGGGTCGTCAAATCATTTATTTGTTAACCCTTTTGCACACGAAAGGTGACTTTTCGCTCACAACGCGTTCTAACCCTGCAATTCGAATTCTGAATATTGATCTATTAAAGAGTTGTCTATCGTGTGCAGTGTTAAAATATAAAATAATTTTATACGACAACTTGTGTACATAATCATTAAAAGGCAAACGTGGAATACTAGTGAAAGCGGTACTATTTGTCTCAATTCGAAAACTTGTTCACGCGAAAATATACTCTCGAGTGCAAAGGGTTAAATAATCTGTACAAATTGATCAATTCGTATGGAATTTGATACAGTTTGTACAATGGTGATTAGTTAGCTATAATTTTTTTATTAGCTGTCGGCTAACACTTGGCCTTAATTTCAAACGATGTTGAGTTACAAGTTGTTACAACGAAACTGTAATTAGTGAAGCGTGATCGCCTAAAATACTAATCTCTCTCATGTTTGAACAGGTTGATATGGAGAGTGGTAGCTAATTAGGTAGTTTTGAAAAAACCCTACCACTATCCATTTCCCTCTTCACTTGACCTCGAAAGCTATCCCAGAAACTTCGAGTTAAACTACTGCACCACGAAAACAATCCACTACCACACCATATTCTTTTGGATGAATCATGCATAGTCAAGTGAAGGTCCAACTACTCTTCATTTTATTGTATTAAACAAAATTAGCTATTACCTGTACCTTTACTATATTCTTTAAACAAACTGAATCCCACCTTGTGTTTTAAAATATATGATGTGTTGATGAATAAACAATGCACTAACAAATCTCAGTTATTACTATTATATTTTTTATCAGGGCTATGCTTTATTTTCCTACCAGAACCTTTTTTTATAACAGAAGTAATTTAAAATAAATGATCTGATTAAACCCCTTCAAAGTCAATTCACAATTTAATGTACATAATACTTCTCGTTTCATTTTATTAAGTGTAGGTTTAATCTTAGTTTCAATACCAAATGTAGCTACCATTGATGAAAAGTAATGTTTGCAACGCCATCTGTGTTTTGCCTGTTGAACTATATCCATTCTTACGTCAATTGTTGTGAAATTTAAATAACCGTGACAAAGTTGAACGAAAATGATCTGATAGGGTTAAAGCAGAGGCTTAATAAATTTAACGATTATGTTCTAAAAAGAAGCCACGCTCAGTACCGAGATTATAAAGTTTATATAAATTTCCAATTCACTGTACGAGAAAATTGACATTTAATCGTTGCGCATATATAAAGGTACTTTGTTTGGTTTTTCTATGAATTACTCCTTTGTCGTTCGGTTCATTTTTTTAATATTTATATGTATATATCAAATAATTTGCTAATATCATGAGTATTTACTTGTTATATCTGTTAATTTTATCAACATATAATTTTCCCAAAAACTATCGCATGGCATTAATATGGTGCTAACGGACGATATAGTAGTAATAACTAATTTGTTCATAATTAATCTAAGTTATCCGTCACTCTACGTTGTATTAACTATAAATAAAGATATACTAAGTTTTTGGTGTAAATATAAGGAAAGGAAGATGTACCACACGTGTTCAAAATGTTATTAACAATAATTGTTTCTGAATACTTGCTAATGCATATTGATAGGCAGTTTGAGATAAATTAGTCTTCAATATTGTTTAATTTAATGATATTAGGTTTAAGGAATATCAAATTCACAGTGAAGTAACAGATTAAACTAAAAAAAAACCCAAGCAAAATTACTGAACATATCGTCGGAAGACCGAATGACCTTAATTCGATACGGAATTATTCATCAAATGCGAAAAATTAGAGGGTCTATTAGCTTTAAACTATTACCAAATATTATTATTTTTTTTAATTTCATAGGTTAATTTACGTTCTTTTTCAGTTTTAACATCTTTTAAAAATTTTAATTCATAGTCTAATTATGTAATTTTTTATCTACAAAAAAGTTGATTCATTCTATTTTCTACAGCCAATGAATTAATTTACTTTCAGTTCGTTTGCTTTTTATTGACTGAGATGTCAACAGATTATATCAAATATAAAAAAAATATTAGTCCGGGCGGCAGATGACGGCTAAATATTCAAGAATTAATTTATAAAGGAAAACATTAAATACTGTAGAAAAAAATCATGTACATTGTCAATTGATAAGGTGGTACGCCCGCATAATACTTAATGCTAGAGGAAAATAGTTGGTTATCGTGTAAAACATTTCTACCAAAACCTTCAACCTGATAACACTACCACATATACTGTTACATAGTAAATTTAAAGATAAAAATTTAAGTTTAGAATATATTACGTTGAACGTTCAGTTCATTTGGATTCCGCAAACATCACAGTGGAAGCTGTTTCACTGTTATCAGTGGAACTGCTGAGACTCCAACATTTGCATTGGACATGTTAGACTTACAGTGCGCTCGGTTACGTGATTTGGTGTTCTATTTTTAGCTCTAAAGTGCTTAATAAATTTTCTCCAAGTAATGCACAGAATTTAATAAACCACCATGATCATGTAAAAAAAAAGAAATAGGTTTTTCGGTTAAAAGTAATGCTAAAATTGTCTTCGCACACACAGGTTTTCAGATGAAGAGAATTGAAACTGATTCGTAGAAAATTTAATATAAATTGCATTTAACATTAGATATACCGAAAGATTTTTATGATTTTCTTTACATGTCTATACATAATTTGTGCATTATTGTATTTTTATTTTTCGTGTTCTGCAAATAAAGGTATGAAGCAATATTTCCACAAGTAGTATAAAAAAAAACTAAAAAGTCCCTCATGTGAAGCTTAATTGAAATTGGCAACATATAAGAATTGAAAATTATTATAGCAGCCTACTTTTTTTTTTAATTAAAATGATTTTAATTTTGTCGTCTGAACATTCCAACTCGTTATGCGCCGAGTAATGCAGACACAAGTAGATACTGTGTAACTAACAAATGAGTTCTGGAATCATTGTGACGTGTAACAAATCAAAGGTCATGGGGTTTTCAGCATCGCGATACGTAAAACAAAAGAAGGTAATACGTCTCGTTCGACATTAGACGTTAGAATTGACGAAGTAATTAAAGCAATTAAATTACTGTAATGTTGAAACACTAGTGGTAGACAATGACTTCAATCGGTGATAAGCTAACGCGTTACCTCAATTTCACCAGATTTTAAGTTAGATAAACCCGTAGGTGGAGCCTGGATGGGAATGATCAGGATTCCACATTCCGCACACGCTTGAGGTTTGCCCGGCATGGGAACCAGAGCGGCGGACACTGGTAAACCGTATTTCACGGAACCTCTCCTTGCCAGCAATCGTGTCGGCCATGCTAGGAGGAGATTCGGCGTGGAGGGCCTTAACCTCCTTTTGCGAGACCATTATGGTAAAGAAGGAGACATCTGAGCGGAATCGAGAAAGCATAGATCCCGCTCGAAGACGAGGTCGACGTGGCGCTAACGTGCTTCGTCACGGCCCTCCGCTAAATGGTGTTTACCTACAATAAAGGGGCCTATAGAGTCGTGGGTGGTAAGGATGGGGGTTTTTATTGCTCTTAAAAGGACTACTGAGGACGATCACCGAGGGGGTTTTAGTGGGTAAAAATCCCACATAACCCTGACTTCCCTCCAGAAGATAGGGTATCTTAGAAAATTTAACCCACCCCCCGACATCAAAAAGGCTGGTGCAACTTATTTTGTGCCCAGGCGAGTTCGAAAAACCCCACCACTGTCCACAATCCACTCCAGTAGCCCGGAAAACGAACCCCGGACCTCCGCTTTACAAAGCAACCCGTAAACTGTTTTGTTACTGACGCAATCAAAAAATCTGATTATAGACACATCCCCCTATAAGCATAAATTAGGCTTTACTTATATTACACCAAATTCAATTTACTCGCTTTCCTCAGCATTAATAGTTTATACTTCTAAACTTCTAGGATCACTTTTTTATAATTAGAAAAAAGTGAACGACTATAAAAAAAAAAACTCACACGTCGTGAGAATCTCTCCGTCGTCGTCAAAACGCAGTTACGCGTCAAAATTACGTTTTTTTACTTTTATCTAATCGTATATTTCCGTACAATTATGTTGGCAGAGTTCAATTGGGAATTTAATACCTTATTTTATATCACGCCATAACTTCTATGGATTTACGGCGCTGCTATCACTTTGGGTTATAAATCCGGCTTTCCGTTACGATCGGAGATTTTAGTCGTATTTCCATTTTAATATCTAAAAACGCTTAATATCAATAATTCAAAAGGTAACTTCTTTCTCTGATTATGTGTAATGCGAAATTATTTTACACACATAAAAATTTATTTGACAGCTGGGAGAGTTTTTATGTAGTTTTAAGATAGCATCCCATAAACTTCATTAATTTTGGTTTCATTATACCATAACCAGAGGAATTTGGGAGATCTCGCTACTGTACCTACAAATTCAATGTCAATTAACATTTAAGAGGTCACGGATCACCGGATACGTGGGCCAGTTTCGATGAAGCTGTAATAGTCGTCAAAAAGACTGACGGCGCAAACTTCACCGAACCCAGTAGCAGCAGTCAATTAACATTATGTAAAATTAAAGACAAATAAATGTTAATTACTTGGAGCTATCGTCAAAACGAAGTTGAAAGTTTTTTTTCCCCGATATATTAAGAAAAATAATATATTATAATGAGGTAAAATATATACTACAGTAAAACAAATGAAAAATCATTAAAGTTAATAAATCTTTTTAATTAAAAAATAAATAATTTTATTAATTTGGCGGCAAGATAGCTTCTAGAGTTGGACTAATAACTATCACTTATCCAAACTCTTCTACGAGGAACTCTATCCCTAATTCTACAAATAACATTAGCAATTAATTGACGGCATTTGACATTTGGAAGAATATAAACAGTTTTATTGGACTGGGTCGAATTGGAAATCTCATTAGCTATTACAAATACTTTACATCAAACATAATATAAGGAAAATATTTTATAAAGAATACAGTATAATTATCATATTCCTGGCTTTAATATTACTTATTAACATATTGAATGCTGAGATACCTGAATTCTGCTAATAATTCAAAATACATCAAAAATGTACAACATTATAAATTTTTATTATATTTTTTATTAGATTTTTATTATAACCATCGTGAATATAACATTGTAAATTGATGATTTAACAATTGACGATTTATAAATATTGGAAATTTATATCTAAATATTATTTTCTTTTCACGTTCTATAAACTGGCGCTTGATCTCTATCTCATCCGTTGGGAATGGGAGGTGCAGTCTATGATAGTCAATTCCACAAGAATAGAAAAAGACAATGCACTCTTCTCTAGTTTAATAGAAGAGTGCATTGTGGGGTTTACCACGTCATATCTAGATAAAAACATTATCGCCGACAGACAGAATAACCTTCTCTGTTAACACATTCCTTGCCGAGTCGATTTTATCCAACTAAAGATTGGTAAATAAAAATTGGTATCGGAAATTTATTTTACAAATATTTCATATAACGTATGTGTTCAAATGAACATACCTTTGTGTACACGTGGCAAGAAACGTTTTAACATTATAGAGGATAAAGCAAATGTCTTTAAGCTAAGGCGCGGAATGACGACAGCAAATGTCTAAATGGCTGCGATGCCGTACCTGACGTATATACGCATCCTATTGTAAGATATATGAAATATCATGATATGTACTATGATAACATATATATCGAATGACAGAAACATAACAGTATCGAAAATGCAGCTTTCAACGTGTTTAATACATTTCAATAAATTTAGTTTTTAAGCTAAAACATTTAATTACTCTCTACCTAAAATTCATCATAATTTGTACATGAATTTGACATTGATTGAATCCGTCAAAGTTACCCTTCCAAATGACTAATCACAATTTTGCCGTGTATAACATACGTTACGTCTAAACTAATCCAGGGTGTTGTCGAGGTGGCATTTTATGTTCGGGCAACAGTCGGGGTAGGGCCTGCGGAGGTCGATTTCCGTGACGTAACAATTGGGGTCGCTTGTACTCACTACACCGCATCTGAAAAGTGCAACAAATAATTAGCACCAATGGCAGTACTCTCATATATCCGAAACCGCGGCATATCCCATTTAAGCAATATATTGCAATAAACTTGATTAATCATAATTGTTATAAAGTCTAAAACGATCATAAAGGTAAAAAAAATATTATAAAATCACATCATCAGACTGCCTCCGTATTACAGCGCCCGTATTCACCCGCTTGCCTTGTAACGCTGAGGTCCAGGGATCGATTTTCAGTATTCGAACCCGCCTGGCTATCACCCCCCTTAATAGCAATCTGCTGGCGTAACAGCATTGCTGTGTTCCGAAAGTCACTCATTTCCCTATTTACTACCTTGTTATCACTTTCGATGGTAATGCACCTGATGAGGTGAAAACGAGATCGTGTTGGCTCATAACCAATAAAAAAATATATAGATGCATATACATACTCGGGTTTATTCAGTATTTACATCCTTGTATAGAAGACAATAAAAAAAATCGAAATACCTACAGAAATCTTGAAAGGAAACAAATTTATTTTTATCCGTTTTCGGTTTACACATGACCTCGATTTCACCTCATCTTACCACACAATGTGTGAAGCATATTCCCAGAATACTACTTCAGAATACTCGTACAGCAATGCTGTTACAACGGCAGATTGACATTGAGAGCAAGGGCGGATCCGGCTTCGGCGCCAGGGGGGGTACATAGACATGGCCAAATCAAGAACTTAATTACACTTAATAATTACTTTATTAAATTTTCATAAGAAAAATATATACATATATATATAAATAAAATCATTATGTTCAATTAGTGATCCACCTAAGTCCTGGATCCAGCTCAAGTGAATTGAGTGAATTGAGGGTGGTAGCCAACCAAGCGGTATATAATAATCAAAACAATAATTGTACGTTTTTATGATTTGAAAGCCATGTAAAAGTGGAATCGTGTAATACGAGAGCTGTGCAAATGGGGCGATGGGTGTGTACGCTTGCCGCCGCACGTCATGAAAAATCAACGCCTTTGTGAAAGTGTTAATGAGAGAGAAATACTTACGATGCATAATCCATCATTCTTTTGCTGCATCCTATTCTGTAACAGAAACCGATCGGAGATATGTCTTGCCCGTACGGTATAACATCATTCACTTCCTTGACGAAACACCCCTCTTTATTAGCTGAAATAAAAATACAAAAAGTGTTATAATTTTTTTTTAATTTTATTTTATTTAACGATTATAGATGGTTCTTATTGATTACAGCCATTGAAGCTCATTGAGGACAGTTTAAGAAGGTATGTAATTCCTACTATGTAATGTTGATGAAATGCTAAAATATAGGAATAAATAAACAAAGAACGTAAACTTAAATTTTATAGTCGTAATCTCAAAGACCAGTCAGTATTAATTTGAACTTAGATTTTTAATTAAGTAATTATCAAAGTTAGAAATTTTCTATGCTGTTAACAAATAAACGTTACATTTAAAACGGTAATTAAATAATTAACTATTTTTTTATTCAATCACAATTACTCCGAACAAAATCTATTTGTATTGGAAGCGTAAAATTGTTCCGACAAAATCGATTAGAAAATAATTTATCGATAAGGCAACATTGCATATGACGATTTTTTATATTTACACAAACATTTATACATTTCACATACATATATATAAATTAATGGCGATAATATCCTTAAAATTTAATTTCATAATAGTTTCATAGTTGATTAAATTTCATATGAAATATTTGCTCAATTTTATTTAAAAAAATCATTATTGTTTGCTATTTAATAAATTAATTAAGATAGTTGAAAATATAAATTTAATTAAAAGCATATGCTCGTATTTAAAAACTAACTAAGCAGTGGCAACTCTTACGCCGCCCAGACCGCTGACGGCTTTCGAAATGTGCACGTGTTTGTCTGCTTTATATCGACCTTTCTTGTTTCTTTTTTTTTCTTTTTTACATTTGGTGTCTTTACGTTAAAGATATTTCGTCCCCATCGTAACTTCTATATACGTCAAAATCAAAATTCTAAAATAATCTATCAAGTTTTTATATATATATATAT
>DWQX01001844.1:0-25022 GCA_018245475.1 Pharmacophagus antenor | reverse complement strand
ATATAAATATATATATATATATATATACATAAAACTTCACCTTTTCCAATTTAAACGTGTTAATTCCTTGTTTATTAAATTGTAAGGGTAACTGATTCCCGAAATCCAGGTGTCGATGATGAGTCACGAACCATAGTAATTTTGTTATTGTAATTGTATATCGATATTTTTGGTATAACATAAATAATAATTTTTAACTTGCTTAAAAATTGCTCAAGAGGAGATGAAACACTTTAATTTATTAGAACAAAAATACTTTCCCTATATCTTATATTTTACTACAAAACTTTATTTTTTATATTACAAGTTTTTTTAAGTAATTAATTAAAAATAATACTAATAATGTGGTGTTATTTTTTTTTACCTTTTTCATGTTCGTCATCGTCTAACTACATGGCATTAATTACGGTTTTTTAATTTAAGTTCGCTTCTTTATTACTTCAATAATAGCAGGAGTCGGATGGGGATACAACCGTTGCAAACACTCGATTCCGTGAGCCAGCATCAGATGAAGCTTTAATAGTCGTCAAAAAGACTAACATCGAAAACTAGTTAGAACCCAACAACAGCAGCAGACTCAAAAGGCTCAAAGATAAAGAGTAACCAGGAACGTGATTTAATGTGAATATTTGCTTTCACCAAACTATACAGAGTCCATGTGTTTCCAAAAAAATAAATTACGTCCCACAGCTCTATAAACATTTCTGAAACGCGATCACAGACGCAAAGCATAGACAGAATGTGTTCCATATTAATAACGAAATTATAGGTTAGCTCGCACCGTATATTTTTTGTAACACACAAACTCCAACAGAAGTGCCAAGACCGGGCGGTTATTATTTTAGGTATCTGTAATAATCCTCTTCGGACAGCTGCCTCAGCAAATATTTATCGTACGAATTAAATTTTTGCATAAACAATGACGTCACAGAAGCTACCGAACTGTCCTATATCAACAAATATAAAAAAATTAAATAAACTAAACAGAGGAAACGATAAAAATCATTTTTTACATTTAATTCTGTTTACTGCATTAACATACTGCGGGCTTCGTTTACATATCGATACATAAATTTCTTTATTATATAAATAAATACTCTAAATATTATTTTAATTATCAGTTGATTTACATCATAACCTAAACACAACACAGATTACTCGGTTTCTTTTTTATAATTTATTTCGTTGGAAATGTTCCTTATCGCAACAACAATGACATGATGTTATCATCCATATAACAATAATTGTCTGTAAAAACTGTTATACAAAAAGTGACTCTGTTATCGTTTCTAACGGTTGGCCGTACTGTATTGTGACTGAAGACTGCACGATCATTTAAAGATACAGAAGTATTATTAGTGTTATTTTTTAATTTATAAAACGAACACCATTACAATATTAAAAGAAAATAATAAAGAAAATCATCATTACAACGTACAAGTGATTATCAGTACAAATGATTATCTAACCTAAAATGAGCCACGTCTATTACACGCATTTTCGGTTTTAAAAACGTTATTATCATTAAACATTAGAAGAAACTGTGCAGTAGCTTCGGATTTGAAGCTACCGCACAGTTTCCTTCAAGCACAAGTAAAAGGCGGTACTTTTAAGTTCAACGTACAAATACAACGAATATTTTCAAATAAACAGTAAACAGGCACTTAAAAAATTGAAACGTATAATTTAGAAATACCTCCTTATTGTGGTTACTTTTAATTTTAACATTGTACCTTCTTAACATTACCTTTATTGTACTCTATCATAAATATTTTAATGAAAATCAAGTTTTTACTTTAAAAAAAATAACAAATATCTGTTAAAAAACTACATGTAATCAAAATGTTATAGTCATTAAAAATAATTATGGAAACGATTGCTTCAAGTTTTTATTTAACTTACATTGTTTCCTTTAATTATATATGTAATGTTTGGAAACAACATCATATTTGCAATATTTTACGATTGTGTTCTTATATCTCTGTAATGCATAATAGTATTAAAATTATCTGAATATGGACTTTCAGTCTGCAAACGAGAATTACTGTATTTCAAGATAAACACAGTTTCTAGCTAAGTAAAAAAGCGTATCATCTTTACCATAAGTATTATAAGATAATGTTAGAAGATATTGAATAGTTTTTATATATAAAACAAAGGAACTTTCGTTTTATCTTAACGTAAATTTATTGACTATGGATTAAATAAACATTCTCGTTCATAAACAATTAGACATGAAGACGGGTATTCATTGCATAAAAGTTTGCGCTAGTATGGTTCCTATTATTTAATTATCTAATTATGTTATAAAGAATTACTGGTACAAGACAAAGTGAAAGTATTCATAGCGGAAGGATGTTCACAGATCCTTGTGCGGATTGGTGGTGACTACCAGCACTCAACGAGCACGCGGCTTCCATTAGAGACACATCCTTAATCAAATATTATAAAATATTTCATAATATATATCTGTATATATATTTACACGTTGTACTTTATATTATTCATTGTAACTTTATTAACAAGGTGCAATAGCTAGACATGTTAGGAGTCATTGTTGAATGCACTACACTGTGATTATCAATTTGAGCTAGTTTTATGACTTCACATTACAGGACACTACCGTATCTATACACAGTTAAGCTTAGTCACGGGAACGGGCAATGTTGGCTACTTAAGCGACCTTCATCTAAAGAGACGATCCGTTATAAATAGAAACGAGCAAGAACAGCTGATATTTAGTCATTTTTCCTATAACTTTAATGATATATCATAAAATTTTATAATCATTGTTAGTCGGGTTTATACTAAATAATTAAGTAATTATTTGTTAATAATAACCTCTCATCGCCCCGCAAATCCTTTTAAGTAGTTTTCTTTCTTTGTATATTGTATTTATCTCTCTCTCTCTGACAAGCAAAGTTAGCACATACAGCGAATATTTTACCCACAAAAAATGTAAACGCACTGATTAACGGAATCATCCTTAACAGTATACATTCCCGACATTCTCCCCGCTACTAGTTTTTCCAATAGGCTGACGGATGAGTCGGCAATTGCCCAAAACGGGCAATATCACGATCTATTAGCCCACAAATGGGTCTCGATGCGCCGCGTTACACCGTGAAACAGCCCACCTCAGCGACCAGTTTTTGTTTTCACCTTTCATGCGCCCCCCACGATGGCCTCTGGACACTTAGAAGGCGACTTACATAAAGGGAATTTTTAATAAATTATAATATGCAGTTTACGAAACGCACCTGCTTATAGCTAAGGGTTGACCATAATAATCGGATAAAAGTTTAACGTATATATTATAACCATTAATTTAACCCTGGGCAGGACAGAAATTCTGCTTCAAATGAAACAATAACTTATAATTAAATTTTGATATTAAAAACCTTGGAAAAAACAGTATGAGAAAAATTAAATGACAAAATCGAACACATTCCTGCTTTAAGATTATACAAACATATAGTTCTGACTATTAATTAGCATCCGAACGAAATGTGAAACGATATATTAAATACTTTACATTAGGATTATAAAGAAGCTTAATCTCTCTTACGAATATATTCAACATGCCATACTCATTTGCTAAAAATAAATAGCAAAGAAATGTCAAGTGAAAAAAATACGTTTTACTAGTGTTGATAAAATGTAGCAATGGGTAAAATACTAATACTCTTAAAAAGGCTCAATAAATCTTTCCTCAAACTCTTGCATATTAAATGAATATGTATACATCCTATGATAATCCAGAGTTACTAGATATATTGTGAGAACATATAAATAAAAAAAATATGTTAGGCCATAGCAGTAAAATTCGTATGTGGATTATCTATGTCCATGTTCATGAAGATGGTGAACATCAAATATAAAATTACTAATTGTAACTATTTTGGAAACAGTACTAGTAATTAATATATTGATATATTGGATCTGTGATATCGTTACTTACTTCAACTACATTTTTTATTATAAGAGTAGTGTTTTTTGTTATAAAATATATGTATTTATAAAGTGTAATTCTCATTAGGCGAAAACAAATACAATTATGTTTCAAATAAAAGCGAACATAAGACAGGTTTAAGTAGATATAACTTGGACATTACGTTAACTGAAATGTAATTCATAACATAGTAAACGTGATTTTCATTTTAAATCTAACAGACGAGAGTGGTCAATATATTAGTACTATCTTAATATTTTTACCCTTATAATCGACGAATATGCCTGATTTTTCTGAATTTTCATATGTAAATATGTATATACATATATGAAACATTCATAATCTTCTTAAGTAACAAAAAAGCACAAACACACTATTATTTAAATAATTTTAAATAAAAATTATCAAAAGTTTTTGCATTATGCATACATAAACGTTTGTAATTTTTGACAGTTTTTTAATGTCATAATTTTATTTATAGGTTTCTGATCTAAGTATATAAATAGTAAAAGGCAATTAGTTTTGACAATTTAATTTAAATTATTAATAAATAAGAAATGCCTGTATATCAGTAGTTTACAGATTCTATTAAACGATTAGTTTTAATAGTATTTAAAAACATTTACCTAAAAGTGTTCAGTAACTTTTTTTCTTCACACCTTAAAGCATGACAATGAATACGTATTTTTTGATTATATAATTCCATAAGTAGTTTAATCGGGTTACCTAAATTAATAAAACCAATTTTTAGTAGCAATAATCGTTCCATTTAATATATCTAATAGAAATTATAACAATGAAAACAATATTTACAATAGTTGGTATCTAAATTAGCAACAATAAAACTTAATTTTATAAAACAAATAAATAACAATTATTACGACGCTGGGCGCGTTCGCATCAAAATTAGCATTCACATCATTTATAAACCGTTTTCAAAAAATTTTCACTTTAATAACAATATTCGTATCACAAACTAAACGTGCACATCACTTAATGAGTTAGAGGAACATGTAAAAGAACAAAGTAAAAAAGAAGGGATTTAAGTCAGTAAAATATAAATAAATAGTGTCTAAATTGATCATCAACTACGAATATCTACATATGAGATCGCTAATTTTAACTACGGAGGAATGTTTTGACGCAGAAGTATTTTGCCCAACTTTATGCGACGGCCGCTTTAATTATAAATTAAGTCAATTTAGGCCTCGACGCTTAGCTATTGGTTACAGAGCGCCGTGGTCCCTAGATGGTTTTTAATATTTGATAACTTAATAAATATATCCATATTCAGTACTTTTACATTAACAATCATCCATATAGCGCATACACAGTATTAATTGGGATAGGTATAAGTTTCTAAAAGAGTTCGATACTTACAATCTAGCATTGCACAAAATGTCGGAGCATATAGGCAGGGCACTCGCGTGTCACGCGACAGGCAGCGGCGGCGGCGGCAAGTAGCAGGGGCGCAGCACGTGTGCCGCCGCCTGGAGCAGCTCGGCGTGGTACCTCTGGGCTGCCAGCATGTACGGGGACGGCATGGCGAGCCCCAGCCGTGGCACCGGCGACGGCGGCGAGCGCGGCGGTTCCGGCTCCAACAGCGCATCAATAGTGAAGGCCCTTCGCGGCCGCTCCCTGGGCAAGATGGTCACCGTCGCAACCTCCGGCAGTTCCGCGGGCTCGGGGCTCAGTTGCGGGCACATGGTAGGCGTGTACAAACTCGCTGTGGGCAACACCGGCGGCGGCGGCGGGGCACCCGCCTGGCGCGCTAGAAACGCTCTGTTAAAACTAGCCAAGGCCGCTAACTCCGCGTTCAAATTGTCTTTTTCTCCTTTCTGGAGTTTGAATCGTTTCCGACGGCGAAGCAACGAACCGTTCTCGAACATGTCGAAGGCCTGAGGGTGCAGCGTCCAGTACGCGCCCTTGCCCGGCCGGTCCGGCCGCCGCGGCACCTTCACGAAGCAGTCGTTGAAGGACAGGTTATGACGCAGCGAGTTCTGCCACCGCTGCGTGTTGCGCCGGTAGTACGGGAACCGATCCGTGATGAAACGATAGATCTCCGACAGGGGCAGCATGCGCTCCGGCGAACTCCAAATCGCCATCGCCGTCAGCGAGATGTATGAGTAAGGTGGTTTTTGATCACCGTACGACTCACGAGACGGTCGCGGCATGGTCACTTTGTGTATGAGATACAATTTTAAATCAAGACTTGTAAGTAAATCGTGTAAAGAACGCGTGCCACACGTCACTTCGTTACGAGGTGTGAAGAGGAACTGAGGCACGGAGAGGTCGGCGTCTGGCCCGCCCGCCCGTCGAGCCGCGCGCCCCGTCCACGCCGTAAGCCCGCGCCGCACGCTCCGCGCCGCTTCCAATTGGCTCACTAGTCGGCCAATCGTTAAGCACCCCATTCAGGTATGATGTCGGCTTTCGTCTCACTAACAAGGAATTTAAATTGATATTATGTTTATATTACCTCCAAATGTCTTTTGTGATGACACCGCTTTTTATTTAGCGTATGTAAATTACGATGATACAGAAAAAAGAGATTTCAATTATTCAGCAATTCAACAATGAACGAGTGTTATTAAGAATCTTACCAGAGATTCCGCAAGCGAATTGAAACGGCTGCCAATAATTGATTTGTGTGATGTTGTACATTACCATTTGTTCCGTAAGAGAACTTTTTTAAATATACAATCGACCCGAGCTATAAATGAAGATACAAAATAAAGTTATATCGATGTATAAAATAACTAAGCGGCATCAATGTAAGCCATTTAAAATATTAATGTATCACATATTCGAGCGACCGACCTAAGTACCTTTTCATATAAACACTAAATATTACTTTAATATTTCAAATTGTGAAGGCGAGTTACTATCGAATGTTTCTTAAATCATTAGAAATACGAGAATATAATCTATAAAACATACATACTTTATAATAGAATTAAAACGATCGAAAAAGTCTATTCTAAATATATAAAGTAGTTTTAGTAGGTAGTAGTTAATAAAAGGTCGCAATGACTTCGAAGAGCGTTTTTGTCATAATTCGCTTTCACGAGCTAAGTTAAAGGGCTAAGGTAGTTGACCGAAACTAAGCTGTAAATAGTTATACATAGATAGAAACGTTTATTGTGATAAAGCAGGACACACATTCATTAAGAACAATAATAAAAAACTAGAATAATTAAAAATAAATACAGTTAACAAACACAAAAATTAAGTTACTAGACTCGTCTATCATCCCCAGTGCACGGTGGGTACGGGTGTGTCTATACTGCATCGGTACAAAAAGCCGTAGCTCAGTGGATTATCTACCTATTAGAACTGAAAACTGATTTTCAGCTACCGCTCAAGTACAAGCACGATTAAACAAAGGGTTTATAGAAAAATTATTCTGAAAAAAAATAGTACTATGCATTCTGCAATATGCAACAAACGCAATATATGCAACGCAACAAATGCAATTTATAACTTTATATTATTTACCAACGTATTGTACTTACTAGATTTCCTGGATTTGATATTTTGATGTAGTAACTATTGATATAAACTTCTGTAAACTTTAAGAGTCCTAATTTTCTTTTTTTATTGTTTATGGCAACACTGTTTCTTTTTTCAAATAACCACGGCATGTAAATTTTTAGAGCAACAATAATTACTGTTATATTCATTTAATAATTGCTTTTGCACTTATAATTTTCGTGTGCTAATATTCTTTACAGAAGTTTTTATTATTCTTACTACTGTTAATGATTTTTTTAAATAGATATAGCAATGTTCAGCATTACCATAGCTTAGTTAAAACATAGGAATTTCAAACACTACAATAAACGTAAAATTATTGCATTAACAAAATTTTACGCTTTAAATATTGCTTTCATATAAACTATATACAGCACTTTTGTCAGTATTTTACGATGTATACCAATATTTGTAGTTTTGTTTTCAATGCAAACTTAATCTATGGTTTAGAAACTATGTGTAGGAAAAAATTCGAGAATTTTAAATATGAATATCAAAATGACGCAAAGGTGTGCTAGATGTGCAAATACTAATGTGACGTTTACTTAAATAAAAAATAAACATTTCGGCTAATCCGTGCAAGAGCGGGCGCAGTATAGTACAGCACACAATTTTTTTTTCATGCGGTAAACGAAGAAGAACGGAAATATAATTGCTATTATTACAGCAACAGGATATTCGTAGAATTAACACCGTGTCATTATTTCGTTGCTAACGGAAAAATTTCCACACGTCTGCCAAAAATATCCTATACTGCTTACATTGCTTAATCTTAGTATCCATATTCATGAACTGGAAAAATTATAAATGGTACTTAATTATTGCCTATCTTATATAGTGCGCATAATTGAAACAGACATATAAAAGATTAATGTAGTAAAAATTGTCTAACAGCCCGATCTTCTTTGAGAACCACAGGAATTCTTTATGGAGTCGTGAAAAAATTCATAAATTTAGTTGAGAGGTTATTTGCTATTGCACCATAATTATTTAAAGGAACCCACTTAGATATAAACATTGTCTTTCTTTCAATTCAAGTCGTTTCACAGAAAAATGAATGGTAATTAAATTGTACATCTTTAATTCGAACGCGCGTAAAGATTAAAAGCAATTACACCTGCCGGCCGCACATACATCACGACTCTCCGAAGCCTGTTAATAAATAAGCCCTCATATTTGCTCGCCCACATCCCCATTGATATATAACGTTTGTTAATTAGGTTATCTCAGGACCGGCATCTTCAAAGGGAAGGGATTTAAAAGGCTCGTTGATATTAAAACGCCGCTTTCTAAATTTTATCATAAATCACCCTCTGGCCAAGTCACTAGAGCGCGCGAAATAATGCATTATTATTGCCAAAGTTTCATGGTTGCGATGTGGGATAGAGTTCTGTAGCAACAAATCGAAACCTATTTTTTTTTAATTTTGAATCACGCTTTTTAATTAATTCTCTTAATATTTTATATTCTGCCAGTTAGTCTATATATTTATTCTATTTTTCAAGATCATCTATCACCAATCATAATCACAAGCCCTCAGTTGTAGATATGTTTCTTAGCAGTTCTTAACACAAAATTATTGATACGAAATTGTACTCCTTGCTCTTGGATTCATAACAATTGGCCTGATAATAATATCTTTTCTTAAATATTCTATTATAACTCATTACGTTAGACATTTGGAAATTACTGAACTCTTATTTTACACAGAAATCAAAATAATAGTCTCATTATGTATACATATTATTTTCCCTTAACATCAAATTCGATGGACAGGATCCTAGAAGAAGGGTGGCCACAAGATTTTTGGTACAAAAAATCTGCAAGTAATGACTAACGCACCCTGAGAGCTTTTTTAAGTTAGCGGAGATGTTGTGCTTAGAATTAATTATTCTTTCCACTTGTAAAAGCCGAGCGGTGTCAAAAAAGTGCTGAAGCTGCGACGTCAAATGACATAACACGTTTCACGTTGCCGATTCAATCGAGACTAGGAGCTATTGTGTAATGCACCTCTATATGACATATTCGTGAACAAGCTATAACTTGAGAAGACAAGTAGTAAAAGACTATTTTAATCTTCTGGGTTGTACATGTGCCCTAACTTTATTAAGGTATTATTGTTAGAATGTTAGCTCATAGTTTAATCATTTGCTAATAAACAGAAAGCTAACATTAAAATTAACAAATTATTTTTTCAAAAACGAAGACATTTATTACGATTTAATACAACATTTAACTCTCGCAAATATTGTGATAATTTTCTTTTTAAATTTAAAATAATACACTGAATAGGTGAAATGTAGTTAGTGCTAACTATAGTTGTCATCGTTAAAAACTTTTATATTGTTAATACTTAAGCGACATGGTTGTCACAACTTTTAGATTTTACTTATTTTTACTTTAATATTTCACTTACTCATTTGTGTGGATGACTTAATAAATAAATAGTAAATATTCGAAAAGTAAGAACAGTTGGATTAAAAGATTATTTGGTACCTTAATAAAATAAATAAAATATCTAATAATACAATATAATTCTTTAATCAAAATAGAAATAACTTATTTTTCTAGCATAAGACTTCGTGACTCATGGCAGATCTTGACCTCATAAATTAAACACGAGATGCTACTGAGTTTGTACTGTGATTTTTTTTTTCAATTTGTTTCAAATCAAAGTTATATTTTTTTTCTTCTCGCACCAGTATTGCACAAATCTAGTTCAGTATCATCATGTAATATATGGGACGACATGTAATCTATTGTTGATTAAGATTTTTCCGTACATATTAAATTTCATAAAACGAAAACTCTGTCATATAACCTTTGATATATTCGAATATATATTACATTTTGTGACTACGTTGCGCTAAAACAGATTATAAAAACGTGTAATGTACTTTTAAAAACGAATTAGTTATATGTTGTTAAATAAACGTCGTTTAATACATTAACATAGTCCACGGTGAGTCCCACGGGATCTCGCCGAGCGGTCGGGTTGTGATTACAGAGAGCTTCCCTGTAATAATAAAACATCGACAAGCCGCCTTTATCGACTGCCTGCTCGATAAGCATCCGTGACGAATTCGCACCGCAGCACTATGCTCGCATGCCGGGATGCCATCGCACACATACGTCGTATGTACGTAGCTTGTGCAAAGAAATAACAATCTTATGGCAAAGAAATAAAGTATAAAAACAATAACATATGTCTTATTATAATGCTTTAATATCACTATCAAGTAAAAAATGACCGAGATATTCGTATCGATATAATTTCATTTCCAATTATAATGCTCGACGTTATTCACATATTTATACGTTTTTTTAGACAGACGCGTGTCCCAGTGATCGGAACACCTTTCAAGTTGTAGGCGTTGTGATTGAAAAGTTGAATATGTTGGGTGGGTTTTGAATGGGTTTTGAAATAGAAAACTGCTTCAGTAGTACGAGTATCAAAGTTCTGCGATTTTCGATAATGATTTTGATACGTTATTTGTTAAATATGGATTGTACAGGACTATAACCCATATCTAAAATACGTAAGTAATAAAACTATAGTATAAATTCGAACCAAAAAACATTAACAATCTTGAAAAAAACATTAACAGTGAAGTAATATTAAAAAGGAGCAATTAAAAATATAAATTATAAGCGGCGTATCGATACTGTTTCTGCCGAAAAAGTATGTTGATCAAAATCACCTGTGCTCAAAAACTTTACCAACGAAAACATAAAAATAAAATACCTAGTATTCTTTTCCTACTTGTACTTGGTATACAATCCAGCACCTTATACTTTACAGCGCTATGGCGCGCGGTATTATACGATGGCTCCAAAAGACGTCACAACAATACATCATAAAACTAGCAAAACTCTTTCGTGTTGCTCCTTCGAAATGTTATCAGCGCACATTAATCATTTCTTTGTTATTAACTAAGTAAGATACGTTAATTAATTAATTCTCACATTAATTTACATGAATTATTAATGAACGCTATAATTAAAAGAATTTTAATACATTCCAAACACCGGACATTGTAATTTGTTGGTTAGTGAATAAAATTTCTTTACGTTTCCTAGCTACATACAATTTTTTTATCATTTATGTGGTCTATAAACTATTCAATGATTTTGACTTTCGCCGATCGATAATCGTATTAAAACAATTAAATTTTTATTTGAATATCGAATTAAATAATTTTTATTTACTCAACTTGCACTTGACAACTTACGTTAAGGTACTTTACCTATTACTCTAAGTGGTAACAGTATAGCGAAAGACTTATCGGTTTTAGCAAAACTAATAACTATGCAATGTTTGTTTTTTTCTTTTCCTCGATGTATCTAAGTTTACACTTTAATTAATCTTTTATACAGACCCTATTATTATGTCTATATCGAAACTACTAGTTAAATAAGTCTCGCTTAACTGTAAACGGTGAAAACTTTTCTCTCGGAAAAATGTAGCTCTCAAATGTATGACTACCAGAACAAAACAATGCTGTTATCGCAGTGGGTTAACATTGTGATTGAATGACAGCTGTTAGGTGCGATCGAAAAAACCCAATCCCACTTAAACTTCGATAAAGACACCGTCATATACTATGATAGATGAAATACATTACTATTATTACTAAAAACTATATAAAGAAGCTAATTCAACAGAAAATATTGCTACAAGTTTTTAATTACGTTTGAACTAATTTTGAAATGCATTAATTGCTGAACACATTAGCGCAGGCGACACACCGGCGCCAGCCTGTCATTTTTATGCAATAAAATCGACGTAATTACTTATAATTGTAATTAACACTGTAAATTGATAACGGTTACTAGGAACCCTATTGATATACTTCTTCCTAATGCGCCACGAAATATTTACATTATTATTTAATGTTAATAATTTGCCACTATGTTTTCAATACAACAAAGATTGTATTAGTTATTATACATTTTATATAGTTCACAGAGTGATTATAATATTCTTAAACAATATAACTTCAGAATGCTATAAAGGAAAAGTCGTAAAAATTAACACACAAAATAAAGTAAGAAGGTATTAATGGTATATTAATAAAGACCAAATGATTTAAAAAAAACCTTACAGTAACGCTTAGTGTGTACAAAGAAAGATAAGGTAAAACATATGCACATTAAATTTATCACACAAGACACTGAATAACGTTAATTACTTAATGAAGACATTGTTAATCAGTACATATCCAAGAGCATAATATAGACAACTTAAAATTTACCCCGAACATTCATTAAAAGTCGTAAATTTCTCCTGCACTACACCTAAGTTTATGTTAGTTTTACCTGAAAATAGACTTTGCAAACGAAGTCACGTCATGTCTAGGCAAACATATGCGTCCGATACTATTTTAAGCAGAAGAAAATAATAAAGTTCCAACAAATTGTGTTCATTGCTTATTGAAGTCAAAGACGTGAGTAAACTGTTATACAGACCCGGCAATGTAGACTGCTTATTACAATGTTGCAGCTTAACATTACTATGTCGGAAGTCTCGGAAACGGAAGCGTCAGGTTCTGCCGGTAATGAATTCGCGAGGGCGGGCGGCGTAGGAAAATATATAGCTTCGTAGGCCTTTGTTTTGATTTTAAAGCTTCGGTTTAACTTGGGTAAATTATTGGAGTGCGGGAAGTGAAAGATAAGCGCATAGTAGTTACATAATTGCTTGTGCATTTCTGTAATATATTGCCTTTGCATATATTTGAATTTTTATTCTCTACTAATAAGGAAATGTTTTACAAACTCACAGTACGTTTAATTATTTAAATCTATATTTGAAAGTGATGTGCTATAATATACTCGCAGATGTGTATTATTCATGGTGGAAGATATTAAGAAAGCTGTTTTAAATCGCATATCCTGTGAAAATAATGAAAATACACTTGCACCCTACTTTATTATTATTATTATTATAATAGTGTAGTTTGAAATTATTTCGATACCTGCATCAGAATATATTCACTGTCGATTTGTGCGACTTTCTAACGATTTTACTAATAAGCTATCAAATTTTTCATTAAATTAAAGGAAATTATAATCTACAGGCACTTATATTTCCATCATTTAATCAAATTTTCACTTGTAAAATGATTAGTTCAGGAGTTTCATTAAAACAAACAAAGAAATAAAATAAAATTACTTACCTTATATAAAAGTAAGAAATTAACTTCAGACTAGACCGTATGGTACTTGATCTTTGTCTGTCTACAATGAGACGAATTGAGCAATATAAAAAATGTAATTAAAGCGAATGCAACGTGAATATAGTCAATTACAATTCACAAACTGCAACATCGATTTAATCCTATTCTCTCATATTCTTTTTCATGAATATGTATCAAGTTTGTTCATTAAAAACTGTATTTATAAAAAAAATACTTTATTACGTAAAAGTATGTTCATAATTAAATTTAAAATGTAACTTTATTTTCATTAACAATTTATACCGAAATATATAATTCTACATAAGGACTGTTACACACATTTGGAATTTTGATTCCTAAAGAAGTTGAGGGAAATTTTAAAATAAGCCCGTCGTAAATTAAAACAGTATGTTCTTTAAAAAAAATATTAGAATTAAAAAATATCTACACATTTGATACCATACTTTAATTATGTATGGAGTCATGTAGACAAACTAATTACCTATAACACATTTCCCTCCTGCAAGTGGAATTAACTGTAATAAACAGTTAGCTCTAGCAAAACAATTAGTTCTGTCGCTATACTATTGCTGCAAAGCTGTATCGTACGAACAATGTTTTTGTCTTATTAGATTAGATAGATTAGATATTGACGACTTAAGTCTGACTATCGGAAACCCAATCATACGAAGGGTTTTGTATTTCAATATCCTGAATTAGCGTCAGTATGTGAGAAGCAGGTTATCTCCATTTTATCAGTGTTATCTAAGGTGTTTATTTTTAAAATGTTTTTTATGGGTTATGACCTAACACTTGGCCTCTATATCACCTGATGTTAAGAGACAGTGAGGCTATAGATGGCTAGGTGTAAATTCTGGGTAAAGCGTGTTTACCCAGAATACATTGTCTTAGTATTAATTGCCGGAACACAGCAATGTTGTTATGGCGGCCGATAGTCATTGAATGTGGTAACTAGACAGACTAATTCGTAAATCCTACGATCATCCAGAGTCCACAACTACTATTATCTATGAATCAAACCAGCGACCTCCGCGACACAAGGCATGCTGGTAAACCAATGAGTCACGGCGGCAGTCAAAAATTTCAAAGCTGTATGATGTAATAAGAATTATCAAAATAAATGTCGGCGTGTGCGCATAGCTTAAATGACTGATAGATACGACGAAGCATTCGTATGAAATTCAATTAAGCGGACCGACACTGGCGACCACAAAACGTTCACCAAACACAAGGCGCTGCGGATAACAATTATTACTTTGATTGCGGCACCGGCGCGTCTAATAATTCACTGCCGACTCTAAACTCTGTAATTATGCCGATGGAAACGTCGGCTCACCGTTTGAGATAGAAATCGAACTCGCGCGCACCTCCACGAGTGTTCCAGGGCTCCGTTCCTCTGGCTGACCCGTGTAATTACAACCCTTAATGCTGACAACATAAATATTCATTATCATTATAATCGCATGCATCACTCTTCATGTTCTGTGAATCTGTTTATGTAAAACGTTATCACGTGTTAAGTTGTGAAAGCAAATGCTCTCTTTAAGCCCTTTCCACTAGTTGATGGGTCTCAAAAAAAAAACTTTACTTGGTTCTATCGATTGTCATATCGGCAAGTATTGATTACGCCATTAAAGAATACGCAAAGCTCGCTTTGCTGTAGCAATACAAGTTTAGAGATGCTAAGCAGCATCTCGTTGTTACGTGAAGGCGCATCACTTACAATCAAGTGAACGTCTTACCTTGTCGCTTAATCGTTTTAAGTAAACACCTTACCTCGCTGCTTCGTCGTATTAAAAAAAAAACAATAAAGTAAACAATCAGGGCTTACGAAATAAGACAGAAAGCGTCTAGTTATTATAATGTTCCGACTCCGTTGCGTCTGTAAACAAACCAAAATTTGAATGACGAAACGGAATCGTACGGAGATGCGGCTTCGGGGAAGCGGGCACGCGGCTGCCGCACAAATTACAGGGCCGCCGCAAACTACCACGCTTGGGATAATTTCACGCGCGCCCAACCATTGCCCAAACATTCCTATTAGATTGTAATAGCTTTTAGTATCTGATCTCAAAATGCCACGTAGTCCGTCAACAACAACGTTTTTGTAAGAATGTGCTCTTTTTGCGGTCGATCGGATAGTGCGTTAACCTGATTATAACTAATGCGTCCAATCCATGATAATATTTTATTACGCAGCGTTTCAAGAAAACAGAATACTGCTTGACTACACATTCGCGTCTATTTTTTTATTGCATAGGGTCAAAAATTGCAAAAAGAAAGTAATACTAGCCACTGGAATTATACAAATATCTTAAATAGAATAAAAATAAAAATTAGTGTATGAGTCGCAGCATCTAGAATTAGCATATGAGCATCTAAGACAGCACGATAGTTTCAAACCTGAAACTATAGTCAAAAATTATTAGTATACTCAATAGATATCAGTAGTTGTTTTGGCCTATTTAATTATTCATGGTTGCCAACAATGTTTAGTGCTTGACGGGTCATTTTAAATATAAACATTCAAAAATCTTTCAATTTAGACTTGTTTTTGTCTCTGTAAATATATACAAAAACATGACGTGTTTAAGTATGTTTATTTGGTAAATTAGTGGACTACTTATTTTCATTCACAAATATTTAACGAGAATATTAGCAAGACTTTCATCTATTGATAGACATCAAAGTGTATTTGCTTATAACGTTTCTGCACATCATGCTGCGCTTATATTTATGTTGTTTGATAACTTCAAAAACGATTTAAACACAAAATGTATTTAAAAAACCGGTGAACGTAAAAGATGTAGATAGTCAATAAGTGTACGTTAAGATTGTAACATGAAAGCTGATTAACGTAAATTTAATATGACCCAGCTGCGAACGGTTGTTAGACTAAAAAAATATCCTATTACTCGGCCGAATACGTTCGAACATTAAACAAGAACTTATATGTATATATATATATATATATATCAGCAATATCGATTGTGTAAGTGCGATGCGCCCGCGTTCACTACCAATAATTACCGTTTAAAGTAAGGGAACGTGTCCACAAGTAAACAACTAATAATAAATTTAAGAGTTTCCTTTATAATAAAAGGAAATTAATTTGAGCTTTAAACTCACTCTTCATCGGTTTCACTCATCGAAGCTGATTTTCAAGAGTCCTATTAAAATGGTGTTGGCAATCACTTAAGCTTTATTATAAATCTATTACTTTTTAGCATAGTTAAAAAAGATTATCGTATTTTGCTTTATTCATTTAACTTTCGTAGAATAACATCTAAACAGAATCTCAATAGATGATACATAAATATAGAAAAATATAAAGAAAACTATGCCGATTGGATCCCATAGTGTTTCATAGATATTTTTAATAATTCATCTCCAATTCCTTTAAAAAAATTAATTACCCATTCCAAAAAGAATTAAGAAAAATTTGAAACATTGTACATATTATTTTACATTTTTATATATATTTAATAGGAATGTGGATTAAATGGCTCATATTAATTAAATGAACATATTGATATTTAATTTGTTAATGACATCAATGGATACTATTGCTAACGAGTGAAATACTCGTGGCGACGCAGCATTATAGAGCGGCCCGGCTACGTACAAAGTATTCGGTAGTGCGTGTCACAGGTCGTGTCTAAACTCATCAATCTTGCCTCTATTTCATATTAGGACGGAGCATTTACAGGGTTGACTTTGGCTTTGAAATACTTTAAAAGTAACTCTTCCTTAAAACTGATATTTGTTAATCTCTTGGCTCTTTTAAACGAAGATTGAGGCTGTAATATTATAAGCCATTTGAAGCATTTGAAAAAAAAAATATCCTTTTACTTAAATTAGATCAAAAAGTGAGTTTACAATAGAAATAGAATGAATAGAATTCATAATGATATAACGAACCATAGAAACTGGTACCAAATCTAAATACAACTAAAAAGGTACTGTTAAAATAAAAAGTTGAAATGTTGTTTCGCAATTGTCCTTGCTTATTGATTAAAAATAAATTTTCCAAAAATTTAATTTGTATTAAATGGATTTAATATTTCAATGGATTAACTAGCAACCCTACATACATAGTGTCATGGCCGCTCCGAGCTGGAGCCCGCGTCCGCGTCGGAACGAACCCGCGTGCACAATGAAACAGGCGAGCGATGCCGCGCAAATGGAATACGACGCCATTGTCGATCCACAAAAGAAAGGCAATCATTCGACATGAATAAATATCTTTGAATAATGGTGGCCTCGCTTCCTACAATAAAATGTTTAATGTATCGGGTATTATCGCATATAAATCGCTTTATGTGTTGCTACACTTTCTTGTTGTTACAAGTAATTACACATGTCGACTTTTGATAATATATCGATGATATTATTAATGCAGTTGTTTCGTAAACATAAAGAATGAAAATATTAAATTTCATAAAAGGAATTGTAATGGTAATACATAAAAATCGTATTAAGTCTTATACAAAAAACACAAACAAAGAAAAGATGATTGCCCTTAGGTGTGAAGAAATGTAAACCAAATATATTTCAAGTAATTCTTTATATATTAGATATAAAAGTAGCGTTTCACGCAGATGTTATATTGTCGTATAAACAAGTCTGGGCGTAGTCTGCTTATGATGTGGTAAATTCCCGCGCGCTACAACTTGAAATTAGAGCTGATTAAAAAATAATAATAATACAAAATTTAAAATGCACACAGCGAGTAAGTAAATAGGTACAACTTCGTTTTAGAGATTTTAGTTTTTTGTATATCTTATTATTTACATAATATTAAGATTAATCCTCTTCAGCATGTGTACAAATTTTCGAGTCTATCGACAAAACTATTAAAAAGTTTAATTGTAATTTGAATCCCTCCCCTCATCCCTTTTAAGGTGACATTAAAAAAAAACCTTTTCTTAGTTAATACCACACATCACATTACAATAAACACACTCCAAATTTCATGTCTCTAGAACCAGCGGCTTAGGTGGTCAGTCTGTCAGTGAATCAGAAAAGACTGTATTTTATAAATATAGATTTTTAATACTTAAGCTCGAACTAATAGATACTTTATGCTATTGATTATTTAAGGTAGCTTTTCATTTGTCTTACGTTCATTTCCAAACGCTGCGGTAGATGTTTTTCCACTTAGTTTCCGAATCTAATAGCATTAATTACGAAGCGGCGATGGAGCGCAGCGTAGCGAAGCGAAGTATTGGAGGTCCGGAGGGACGAGGGACTGCCTCCATCACCAATAAATCAATTTAATTTAATTCAATTTAAAGCGAGCTTCCTACCGGACGAGCATTTTAGTAGAGTCACGCGAACCTTAGTCGTTAGTGATGAATATTGTTGTTAGCAATTTGTATCATTGTAATATATTTAATAGCCAGTAATATATAGGCATAGTATTGTGCAGTAGTTAGCTGGCCCAATATAGCTTCAGAAAGCCATGGTGAGAGATGTGCGGAAATCTTTTGGAGGAGGCCTTTTTCGGAATACAACAAAAAAGGAAAAGAAAATAAGTTAATTTTCTTTTGTGATTAGATTAAAGAATATCTTAATAAACGGTAAAAATATAAATAAATAAATTAATTATATTTACACCAGGCATTTACTTAGATTATTTACAATGTTTAATAACTTTAGAGATCAGTTAAATAGCACCAGAAATACTCTAACATAAATAAGATCTAAGGAATAACTGACACAACGTTAATTAAATATATATTTATGATTAATAATTGAAAAAAATATTATTCGATGAAAAATAGTTTCGGTCAAAGCCGTTTATTACTTTTTAGTAATGAAACAAAAATTGTATTCTACTATAGTAATCTTTTTTCACGCTCATGAAACGAAATAATCTAGATTTGATATATTGAAAGTCAAAAGTACTATGTTTCTCTTTAAATTTTTATATCAAATTATCAAAATTAAATGTCACATAAAAAAGGTATGCATGCAGCTATAATAAAAAAAAAACCATGACCTGTTTTTAATAACATTAGCAATTAATTAATTGTGATGTATTTGTTAATGCAGTTGTTTACATTATCGAGGAACTTTTAACATTTCTTCAATTTATTATCTGTATCTGTTTAAACAGGGTGCAATTAAAAACAATGTACAATAACAATAACAAAGAAAATATATACAAACATTTTGCACAAGCGTATGATTAATAAAAATAAATCAATGAAAATAAATGTTATTTTATTGTTTTATATTCGGCCATTACTTTGGCAGCTTTAGACGTACACGATCACTGATTTTCTATCAATATCATAATATAAAGCTTTATATTCGCTTATTCGAACCTTTGCTAAGGCGTCGGACGTCAATAGCTAATTCAATTTTCTTCTCATTAAATTACATTTGATGCGGCAGCGGGCGCTGGTCATATAATACGTGGACTAGTAACAAAGAGTCGAAATACCAATAAGAGAGCGGCTGCCCTCCGGACTGTGCGACCACACAGCGAGAGCGCGGTCACGTTCCCGACGAGATCGGTGCCGCGATGACACCCTTGAAATGTTTCTAATGGCATGATTTATAGAGCAAATTAAACATTTGACTTGCCGTGAATTCGACGGTGAGTGGATCCGTCACGCACGGACGCGACGCAGAGCCACCCGAGAGTGTTGTACAGTTACTAACAGAGTATTTAAATTTTAAACATAACCATCTCCTCCCTCGCCTCCCCCCCTCTCCACACTGATACAAAAGCGTGAAAAGTATATACCTAAACAACTCTGAACCGAAGTCTGTATGAAATGTATTTCTTTTTACGACCACGCAGACATTAGTTTTATTCCTAACGACTCCGTCTATAGTTTGTTCGGAAGAAATCGTTTTTATCGACGACCGCCCATTGCAGATTAATTCTTACGTCTTACTTTATTTTAGTTTATTGACTTCTTTGTATTTTTATGCTGTGCATTAGACTATTTTTTTATAAGCAAAAATTTCTTACAAGCATAAATTTTTACTATTTATATTTAGCATTTATTTTTGTGTGCCGATTATCCATTATAATTAAATTGATAAATACCTGCAACAGATAATATAAAATAACTGACAATTTGAAAATGTTGAATTGATTTTAGATAAAAAAGTTTAAAATCGATACAACCGTTTCAATAAACTAATGGCACAGATTAAAGCACAAGTAGATATACCTTTTTAAACTAAATATACTATATAATAATTCTCATTTAAATCAAGAGGTTCTGAAATGAAAATGTCCAATACTTAAATATTTTTAAAATTACTTATTTATTTTAAGCTTCAATGCACAGATCTGTACATAAGGATTAATGAATTAATTAATGCGAAATGGCATATCACTACCAGTATACCGTAGGGTTGAGCAAAGATGAATAAGAATAAGAAATAATAATAGTAATAACAATATAAAGAAAAGATCACAGAGAATGGAAGGTAATATGCACCTAAATGAAACAACAATTTTTAACTGTACATACAAATTAATACATATTCTTGCATAAGATCATACATAAGGAATAATTATAAAGTGTACTTAAAAATATACAAAAAGGAAAAGAAAGGAATGAAAAAAGATTATTATGAAAAGAGAATTTGTTATATTAAGAATATACGTTTAAAAGATGGCTTAGTCACAACTTCCTCTATCTTTGCTGGCAGTTCGTTCCGTAGTATAACAGAAGATGA
Organism: Pharmacophagus antenor; assembly: GCA_018245475.1. NCBI lineage: Eukaryota > Metazoa > Arthropoda > Insecta > Lepidoptera > Papilionidae > Pharmacophagus > Pharmacophagus antenor. Next base: position 3,635 of record DWQX01001844.1, on the reverse strand, counting down.
AAAGGAATATAAAAATTCATTTCCAAATGTATGTGAAGATAAATTTGGAGAATCCTTTTATATTATCTAAAAATTTCAATTTTGTCCCGACTTGGTGCAATTTTTTTATCGGCGAATGGTTAATTCTCGATATAAATTTAACTTGACATTAAGAGAATGATGCTGTAGACGGTGGGGCATGCTCGCCCAGAATATCCTGACTCTTACATGCTACTGAAACAGCAATGCGAGAAATGAACATAGAAGGTCGTAACTAAAGGTTCGAAAAAACGCTACTTCCATCCAAATTCAACTAATGTAGGATCGATATCGAACCAAATAGATCCATGTTCAAACGCAAGCATTAAACCAATGCACCACTGAGGTACGATTACCGTCATGACAGTTGTTAAATAAGGAATTACTAAGGTGATGCAACGCTGTGAGTCTTGGCCTCTGACACCAGATCACGACACGTCTCTGGGTCCTGTGACAACACTCGCTAGTCGCTATGGCAGAGGTTATGTAGGTCTTGAGCTAATACGTCTTTCCACCGGCATTTAGGATGTCCAACCGGCCATCTATGATTAGGTTGTCCGAAGGACTCTCTCATATAAATATAACTTTTGCGCACGAGTGTACCTGCGATGAGGGCGAGTTGTAGCTGCTTTAGCGTCAACGGTCGCATCTGATTAATACGTGGCTACCGTCGTTGGATCTTTTTTGTGTCTAAGACGCAGCGCGTGTCCGTGAGAACCGATTCCATTCCTAACTGAACAGTGTCCCCAATAGATTCGAGAACTATCGGATAAATTCACTATAAGCATAACAACGTACAAAAAATTTAAACGGAAAATCTACAGTTTTACGAAAAATATTGATAATTATTATTGTCCATAGTTGACATTGGATCTAAAAGGTATTTTAGTATAGACGTCATCGTAGTAATTGTATTAATCTGTATTACAATATACATCGGTGTTATTAATAATACATTCACGGTAAACACTTTATAACAAAACTAGACATACACGATGTATGTTTTAAGGAATTATGGTACTGTCTTACATGCCGCAAAGTCCAGCTTATATCACTAAGGTAATAATGTAAATTAAAACTAATAAATCGTAATTAAAACTGTGACTTAAGCCAACGGTAAAGATAAAAAATGATAAAAACCACATAATTTAAGTGTCTGTTTAAGTATTTGGAGGAGTCCTATAGACACGCCAGTGTTTTTAAGTAGAGAGAAATTTGTCGGAACAATCTGAAAAATCGAGTAGATATAGTCATAGCTTATATTGGATTTCTTTTACCTCATAGTCCACTTCTGCCAAAATCAGCTGCGGGCTAACATTGTGAATTCCTGTTAAAAAAGCACTACATCGACTATAATTACATTGGTAAGAAGACGGAATTTTAATGTCTCCTGGCAATTAACTTTAATTTGGTGTTGCATAAACATCGGAACTGCCACATAATTTTTATTTATCGCCATTGAGTTATCAGTTGACCTCAATTGACACATATTGTTACATGACAATGAAGCAGCAGATGGTTAAGCGTGCTCATTCAAAATATTTTGACTCAGTGTCTGGCCTCTGGGGCAAGCCCGGTCTTATAAGTACCTTCGTGGTCGTACGAAGACTAGCTTCTAGTTTTTATAGTGGTACCACCACTTTTTATATTCATCTTATTATGTTATAACTATCAGATCCAGGGCTCGAGGGGTATACTGATTCATCCTATTCTAAACTGTTAATCATTTCAGCTTCTATATTGATTAGTTCACGCCGTGTGACATTATTCTCTAACAATTTATAAAGACATGAAAGGGTTGAATAAAAAATATTCGTGATTATCCAATTAATGAACTAAATTGTTTAGACACCCTTATCTCAATGCTCAAGCGGACTGTCCCGACACAGTTACAATCTGTGAAAGTCTCATTTCTATAAATTGACAAAAAATGGTTACCGTCACAAGCCGCTGCGTTCATCGACGACAAAAACTAAGATTCGCGACTCGTCATCTCCTTTTATTTTGCTACGTGATCGTGAGTATTTGAGCACAACGGATCCGATCGCCAAATATAAATTGTTGCTGAACTATTTATTAATCCATTACAACACGCCTTTGTCATTATTAGAATATTACTATGTAATATTTTTATTATCTCATGTAAGCTTATTTAGAACAACTTAAATGAATATGTAGTTAAAGTTGATGTGTAATTGAACAGTCATGAAGGAGTTGACAAGAGAAGACAATAAAACTATTTTTTTATATTAATTCTAGATATATTCTATTTCCCAGCATTAGTAAGTTTGTTAATTCCTTTTTCTTAAACTGTGGCAATGGCTTATGACGGTTTCACTCAAACTTATTGAAATAAATTGTAAAAAAAAAGGTTTTACTTCCGACGTTCGGTTTAAACACGTTTCATTTATAAGCATTCATGTATGAAGCTATGAGAAAAATCTATTTATGAAAAGATGACATTTTTCATGGTAGATAAAAAACAATGTATTCTTTTCATAAACGAAAATACATTCGTTGGTTAATTTAAATATAGCTATGCTTAATACTGCTGATGTGCATATGTTTCAAAACTTGTTTCAAACGCACCATGCCATAATATCGTTGTTATATCTATTATAAAGTATGTTTTTAGTAAATTACGAGCTTCTCTAGTCTGATGTTCAATCAACATGTGTAGTTTAAATATAAAGAAAATCAAAATAAAATAATTTTCTACAAGAATTTAATGTAGTCATTATTGATACCATACTTAAAAAATAAAGTAATTGGGTTCTATCGAAGTAACCGATTCACAAGATTTATTTTCTGGGACCGCCAGTCATCCAAGGTCCCATTTATCTCAATATCAAAACTAACTACAATGGGTTAGGCGTTTTAGTCATTTAAACGTAACAGATTTGTAACTTATTTATAATATTACTACTGGTCATTATTAAAGTGAAAGACAGTGGTCCGATGGACACTTCACCGTTGCACATAACCAAATTAAAAAATATAAATGTCGTTTATCATAAGCTCGTGAAAACATTCGTTAAACAGCAGCGGGGGATAGCTTCTCGATTCCGTATCGTTTCTTACATATTAATTGCCGAATCAACCCCCCAGCCGTGGAAGATGAATTATAAAAGTGACGTACGCCCTCCTTCATTCCTACCCCCCTAGATTACGTCACGGAGCGCGAGCGCATTTACATCCGCTCCAACTAAGTCCCTTACGCTGTTTTTCATTTCCTTCATCGAAATAAACTTGATGATTTAAAATTTATTCATTTAATTATTTTAATATCCCACAATCAATTTAACATTTTTGATTAAATTTTTGCTAAAAAATAATTTTGTTGTATATTTTTTTAATAAAAATTATAATAATAGTTAAAAAAGTTATGATTTGAATTTAATTCCATATGTATGTAATATCTTATTTTGAATCCATATATTCTTTTAAATATAAAGCTACCTGGCTAGTGTAAGTTGTTTTTCGCTCTATTAAATATTATAACTTTTGAACATATTAGTGAGAGGGATCCAACTTGTAATATTAATTTATTAATTTGTCGTTGTTACATTTAAAGCCGTTATATCGTTTTATTATATATATATTTATTATTATTATAT
>DWQX01001843.1:0-25031 GCA_018245475.1 Pharmacophagus antenor | reverse complement strand
CTTTTATAATTATATTATTTTTATTTAATATTTTAAAAAATAAACTCAATCGTTTTGTAGAAAGAAAGTAAAAAATATTTTATCTTTTTTATGGAGCATTATAATAAAAAAATTAAATTTATTTTTGTTATCAATTACTGTTATGTGTACTTTGATCATTGTTTTTAACTAAATGTCATATCTAGAATATTCTAGTAAGCATACTACTTTTCCCTTTACCCACTCTAGCAAAAGGATAATTTAACCATAGTGAAATAAATTTTTCCAGACGTTTATTTCACCCTCTTTTGAAATAAATTCCGGTTGTCAAAATGTTCACTCTACGTTCACAGGAATCACAAAGTGGGACGTTTACAAAGAACGGCCTAACAAATTGTTCCATCAGGCGTTATGTTTGCGTAATGCGTGGTTGCTACTCACTACTTATCTTTGATACATTTTCTATGATAACTGCAATATCTAAACATTTAAGACTTTTTCAAACATTTGTTGGTTGCCCTAACACCAAATAGTTGTGAACCAAATTTAAAAATAACTTTTAGTGACAGATATGTTTTTCGATTTTATAGTAGTTTCATGTAATAAAAATATATAATGGATTTTCAACCAGTTATATCGATAAGTACATGTTTATAACTAATAATACATTAACTGAACCCAGAGGACGTACTCTTCAGTAGACTTGTATATTCTTAACATTTTTTACTATCACGTATTGCCGGTACGCCGCCCATAAGGAGGATCGACGTTCTGGTGTAAGTCGCTTAAGGACAATATTGTGGCTAGTTTAGGGCCAATCAGTGTGAAGATCTTTGGGGAGACTCATGCCAAACAGTAGATATCTATCGCTTAATTCTGATTATATTTTTATTACCAACTTCATTTTATTTACTTTTATAAATATATAAAACTCATCATCAATTGGAAAGTTTCCAAAATACTTATACAAATAGGAAAAATTAAATCGGATCATAAGATGACTAACAAAATCAAAGAACTATTTGAAGGAATAAAAACAGAAAGATTATAAGAGATTTTTCTTTTATTCGCATCGCTTTGCAAGGCAGGTTTTCCACAACGTAAAGATTAAACGTATTGTTCTGTCAGTCGTGGAATCACGTTTCTAACAATTCTTCTTCACGTAAGACGAAACGGGTAACCGGAGTTATGTAACTCGTTTTACCTATTAATAAAACACTACCGAGTAATTTTCACTTTGTCTGGAATTGGATAGCAAGTGGACAGTAACACACATGATATAAGCAGATAATAAATTCAATACTGGCACTGGTCTCCAGCGGGTTATAACGTAATAGTTTTATTTTTGAGTAGAAATGTTTTCGATAACAACAAAATATACAATTTTTTTAATAAAAGAAAGTATCTATACTCTCATGTTTCCAAGATTCTCCTCGCAGCTATTTCGCGAACCTCCCTTTGATCCTTACTGGAAAATATTCTTACCATTCGCACAAAATCTTTTCCGAATGATGGCACAACTGCCGCATTTACGGAAGTTTCTTCTTTGTGTCACAAAAACATTAAGCGCCATCGTTTTTACGCCGAAGATTCAAATTAGAAGCAATTAATTGCTACAATGGTAATACAGCGTTAATAAATTTTATGAGTTGCCAACGTCAAAGGAATCTCAAAGGATTCTGTTTCGCATATAAATTGACGAATTTGCTTCCATTTACACCTCCCCTTCACACAGGTTACGGGACCTTGCTCAACTTCGTTAATAATTTATAATCTGTTCAGTTTATCCTCATGACTTCTTTGATTTAATAATAATAATTTTTAAGCTAAGCTAATGAATATTAATTGAAAAAACAAAAATATTCAATTTTAAAATCATTTTAACCTCTGCACGCCCTTAGCCATCTATAGGCACGTTTAAGTTTTGCATTCACAGTTAAATTTCATTAGTATATATATGAAAATCTTTAACAATTTGTCTTGTAATATTTATTCACCTTCTGTTACTTGACCACCGATGAAAATAAATTTAATACGTTTTATTTTAATTTTAAAATCTACTTATATTTCTTTTTTGTTAATCAAAAATCGTCTCTGAAAAGGATAAGATAGTGCCAATTAAACAATCAACTCTAATTATGTTAATTCTTTTAACATTCTAAAAGTAGGAAAAAAAATGTAATCGGTTTTTATGTACGTATTAAAATATGGTATAAAATTACTTACTATAACATTTTTACACAAATTTAAGCAGACAGTAGAAATTTAATAATTAAAAGTTTTTGGATTCAAATATCTTTTAAAAATATCACAAATTGCTGTTATTTAAAGATTTTTAACGTTAAGTATTATAATTTGTATAAGTTTTTTTTGATTAACGTAAAGGGTATATAAAATTTTCTTTCGTAGTGTATATTGTTGATTTAATATTTATCAAAACATATTCTAAATCATATTCTAAAGGGTCCCGTACTTATTCGCAATCGTTATCGAACCTCACTGGAACGTAATATGGTAAATGGAGCTTAAAATTATTTTTTGCTTGTCGTCCTCCGAAATTGTGCGGTACAAGGAAAATATTTGTATTACAAGGTACATGTTATGTACATATCATTTTTACACACAAGAACTTGATAGAAAATTTTAAGCGAATACATATTTTACTGTTCCAAAATTTTGTGATCTAAACCTAGTAAGTAAGATTATGAGCCCAACTGTCTTGTTAATAGAGCTGTCTATTTGTCCAACTACATACTAGTCTATTGAACATTCTATTGGTGTAGTTTTACGCTTATTAAGATAAAAACACTTGATTTCTGCACGGAACAATAGCATTTGGAGTTACGGTTATTTAAACTATGAGTTGCCTAACATTTATGAACACGGTGCAATATCTATATATATAATAGTAATAATATTATTTCTACAAAATAAACACGACTTAAAGAAAAATATACGCTTCAAATATTAATTGTGGTGTCTAAAATTTAACTTACACGTTACCTTTCATTTATCGTATATTCAAGATTTAGGACGCGCAGTCATTGCATATAGTTATTGTAAATTCATATAATTTATATAATGATAGTTGACTGCCCTCTCCCATTATAAGTACTCTCGTCCATAACTATTTGCAAAAAGTTGTCAGATTAAACAGAAAATACAAAGAGTCGGGACAAAGTGAGTCTAAGTGATTTATCGTGTTGTGGTCAATCGCGCCTTCATCTGTAGTTTGTTCCTCACATCACGTTTCAGCATTGATAGCATCGAAACACTTAGAAGGCGGTCCATAACATTTAATCGGGGTTTTTTATTTTGTATTTCATAGATTGTTATCATTTTGATAATTATAAAGCATTTTTTCCAAAATTTTGATTAATGCTTCCTTGTATATAAGATACCCACACATTTACTCTAAATAATAAAATCAATTTTACTCATAGAGAACGAAATTTCTTTTCAAGAAGACCTCTGCGTATCTACCAATAGTATTAAAGATATTTTTAACTATGCCGTTCGAAAAATTACTATCAATTTTGTTGTAGTGCAGTTAATGATAATCCCAAAGTTAAAACATTAAAATATATGTGCGGTATATATTAGAAAATTGGTTGTGCATTGCACGATTAGCATACTCATTACCTCACATATTGTATTCCCATATATTTGTCTAACTACAAAAACTATGGGACAAAATACAACGAACTATTTACGAGAGTACAGAGGCCCAACGGTCGCGAACAAAGAAAACGGATAATTAAACGCAAGCAACGTGAAAAGAGATTTTAATGAACCTCGACGTTCCCTACGTAATAAGAGTTTATAATAAACATAAAAGTCTCAATTAAATTATAAGAGCATGAAAAACTCAGCCTAAGTTAAACTATACTGTCGTTAAATATCTTTAACGTGACTTAATGGAATAAAGAGGAAGTGAAATCTTTGACAAAGTATTCTAGAACAGATTTTATTATTACAAAAATCATATTTAGTTTAAAAAAAATTATAGTTTATTTAACTTATATCAAAATCTCATCTCATCAAAACCTCATCAACATACCATGATTCATGTTGGCTATAATTTTTATAAAAATTACGAAAATAAATATTATTTGGACATGACTAGCAAATCAGTAAAAAGATTGCATTCAATTGTTTTACGATAATATGTACAGTATATCAAAAATTATTCTAAACACGCACAGAAGTAGAGAAATCTATAATTTGTTTTATGTCAATATATATACATTATTGACCGGTGACGAAAAGGAAATTCTCTCATCTTGTTGCGTTTTTCTCGATAAACTCTTTACCGCACAGATTTTTTCTTATTTACTAATGAATGTGTAGTTAAAGAACTGAATGATTGTCTGAAAGTTTGTATATCAATAGGAATCAGCTACAAAAGCCAGAATAACGGCCAAAATGTGGACGAGCGGCGACGACGAAAAGCCTAAAAATCGGCTATTGGTCGACAGTGTTAAGAACATGCCGTCTGATCGTGTTATATCGAGAGCGATGAAGCTGTAAAAGTAATCAATAAAACTAACAGCCAAACCTTAAGTGCTATACGAAAACTTTTAGGTAAATGATAAATATTTTAAAGAAATTAAGAGGTTATGACATATGTGGATAGTGATGAGAACTGACGATGAAATTAGTTTATCTTTATCAATTATATCCAAATATGAACGAAAAACCCACGGGAGAAATCTAATACTCAGGCACACAAGGCACCAAACAAAAAATCTTAATTATATGTGCGAAAGGTAGTGTTAATAAAAAGATGTACGCGTGTTTTAAAATAAAAGTCATAAACTCTCGAAAGAAATGCAACTAGAGTAATTAATTTTTATTTACTGCAGAGATCATAGTACACTCAAAGGATCTAGAAACGTATGTTCCGCATATAAATTGACGAATTAGCTTCTACTTACACATCTCACACCTTCGCTTTGCACGACCAACGAAATTGTGATAAAGTTCGTTAGCAATCTATATAGTTTTATTAGTTTCCTCACGGTTTTAATTGCCATGTGTATAATTATCAATTGTAAAGTACTTATTAAAAATCGTAAACGTTACGTATATATAAATATTATAGTGAACTTTAAATCTTAAAGAGTCGTCTGATTATAATAATAAAAGGTCTTATTATTTTCAGCAAATTTTGCACTTTCGCTATAAAATTTTATAAAAAGTAAATTAATAATTCTTCAACTACGTAGAACGTAAGAGCGTATTAATTTATTAAATATGGACAGTCACATATTTCGTTATGATATTGGAGGAATTAATCTTACTTTGACACGATATGTGCATCAGTGTTGTTTCTGTAATAGAAAAATATATTAAAAATAGCAAATAATACTGGTCAAATGTAAAAAAAGAAAAAGAATACGATTAGATAACAAACGGAAGGCAGAAGCGTGTTTGAAGCTACTCTTTTGGCGGAACCCTCTTATTATGAGATCGCACGACTTGCTACTTGAACACGTCGGCTTGCCACAATCTTAACAGGTCCTTTATTACACCATTCCTTTAATTTCCGTTCCTTCTTTGCGATTATTTGTAGGTCAGTGAATCTAATAATACTTCATTGATGACTTTGATTTATTTAATAAGTCAAAAGTTACGTAAAATAAAATTGCATCGCTCTCATATTTATATTTATTAGTTTCTATTCCTCTGATAATGAAATTTCGGTAACATTTAGTAGAATATCACAGTGTAATTATTGCAAAGTTATAACGTTAATTACGTAGTCCTTACCCTTCTCTTCCTTTACATATCGGCACACTTCACGTTATTAAAAAATCCTACCCTCAACATGTATTCGGTTTCACTCATAATCAATGTTTGCAAGGGTATACCAATTAAAATATATAATAAATATTTACATGTATCCCTTTTAAGTATTTCTTATTAAGGTTTGTTTATTAAGATAGATAAAATTATAATCGTTAAAAAGTTTAATATATTATTTTTAAGTATTGTACTTTTTAATAACGAAGCAAAAATTGTTTTAATAAAAATCTGTATTTGAAGCCATCGGACTTGATTTTATTATTGCAAAACGTATTACACAACAATTAAGATTCTGTTTTTAGGAAATTCGATTTAATATTTCGATTATCTGTTAGAGATTTCAATTTCCTTCAGTCACGTGCGCAGGGATATCGGATCCCGTGGTTGGCTCAGACGGTAATGAGCGAGCGGATGGCAATTTTGTTAAATGAGCTTTTGGTTACTGGAGCTGTTTGTTTTTATGTCAATATACTTTTAATGGTTTCCCTACTTAAATATCTTTTATGCTCCGAACATATTAAATAAACTAAACATAAAATGGTTATCCGTATAATGTAAAAGTGAATATATAAAGCATATGGAATAATAAATGAAATAATCTGTAAAAAACTTCACTGTTCTGAAACTCCGGGGACATTCGGGTTACATTTAAATATGCATCTAACCTCATTCAGAAAAGAAATAAGAGATAAAGCTATTTCTCTAAAAGAGTAAACTTGCAGTACATTAAACAAAGTACTGAAGCGCGTCGCGTAGAAATTGAATTTGAAAAAATATCATGGGGAACCATAATATTAGGAACAATTCCATTACAACAAACTTTTCTTTCACATTGTTTTCCAGTTTTATCGACTTTTATAGGGGTATAAGAACAATAAGCAAAAAACACTTTTAAAAAATTTGCATCAATCGCGAACAATTAATGAAAGGTATGAAGTTTACTTTCGTATTACACCGGCAATTATCCCTAAATAACTTTGCATAAACTCATTTCGCGGTAAATTGCCTTTGTACCTCATGAGAAATCTACCTTTTACATTAATAAGAAAACTTCGTTTTGAGAGCATTAGTTAAGATTAAAAAATATTTACTTGTATTTAAATTAATTTATGTAGAACTCATATTAATGATTCTTTATATTCACAGAAACATGTTAGCATACGTTTAGTTAAAAAATTTATGAGAAACCCCAATTTACTTTTTTGTACTTTTTGTACCTATAGAAAAATATAATGTCTAAGCAAAAAAAAATAAAAAAAAATTGGCACACCATTGATTTCGTAGCAGATCAGGCAATTGCTTCCAAAACCTCATCTCGGTAAACTGTTATCCTGGAAAGTCGTTATCGTGCCAACCGACCAAGAAATCTTGTTAATCTTCGCTTGAAAATTGAAAATCTTGAATAATTAAACATTATGAATCAATTAACACTGTACAATTTGGATCATTTTCTTTATCTTTGTTTATTTAACATCGTCGAAAAAATTATAGAAGTTAAGCTAAGAATGGAGTCAATTTAAATTGGTATTAGTTTCCTGGTAATAATCCATTGAAATTATTTCAAAAATACCTCCCTTACTTTCAAAGTTTAAATTGACTAATTAACTAAGTTTGAACTTAAAATGGAAATACACAAAACATGAGTACACTTGGACTCTTGTGTCAGTGTACAGAACTCAGAAAAATATACTTTTGTATATACCGTTGTCATTATTTATGTAATCGTGCTACCCATTTTTCATTGGGTATGTAACTTTGTGCAAGCAAGAAATAGTTATATAAAAAAGTAGCATCAACATATAATATTATTTTCTAATTGTATGTTTGCAGTGCACACTCTTAGACACATTAATTTTATACTGGTGATGCATGTCAACATAGTTCTCCATTGAGAAACATAACGTGCCACAAGTCTGTAAAAAAACGAGTGCGCCCTAACAACAATGAATCAAGTATAAACTTTTTTTATCGAGTTGCTCTCTGGAGCCTTTGACGTGTAGTAAAGCATATGCTCACGAAAATATTTATAGACATTACAAAGCATGACAACGGCTGAGCAAATAATAGCAACAATAAAATTCCATATATTTCTGCCCCATGAAGTCAAATACTTGTATAATTTTATTATCATGAGTAAAATGAATGGGATTAAGCAATACTATAAATCCATTCCCACTTTTCTTCACGTAATATTTCGTCTCGCCTGATAGGGACAGGTAAATACATAGGTACTTTACAGACTGTTCAGGAACAATCACGAAAAACATCTTGTTCGCTAACCATGTTTAAACTGTTACAGAGTTAGTTAGCTTTGTGCTTTGTGCTGTTCAATAAACGCAAAATACTTGAACCTCATAGTGGAGATATGGAAGAAAAGGTGTTTCGATATTGCGGGGAGATAAATTTCTCGCCATCCGAGACTTAACAGCGACGCACCGCAGATACGAAGCGGGTTTAGCAACAGCGGAAATTTTTTTATTACTTTGCGCCGCTGTTCTTTCTCAGTAGAAACAAAGATTCGTCGTAAAATTCCGTGCCTTTCCTATTTACGTTTCTAAGGCCTCGTAGTGACAGATTTGACGGGATCACCGCCCAGGCCATGTAGAAATTCCTTGTTAAGGTATTTATTTTCTGAGTAGCCGTTACTACCCGCGATAGCAAGGTCGTGGCGGTATGCGTTCCAGTAGCAGTTCCCAATATCACTGGTGTTTAGTCTATTCAAATTCGACATAACTAGCCCGTGCTTCCGCGAAATCAGGTAAAGCTGAGAGACATCATAATGAGACCTCCACCAAAACAACCAAAAATAATAATAATATATTCAGGCCATGCTTTCATAAAAAATACTAAAAAGTACACTTATGGTACATTTTTCTCTTAATAGAAACTTTATTAATAAAGCGCCTTTGTGATACTGGTAATTTATAATTTATTATAATATGAAATAGGCCTTAAATATGAATAGGGATTATTGAGGTTTTTATTAAACAACCGGCATAAAATCACAAACATATGCCTGAACAAATTAAACAGTTAAGCAAGTCGTTTAGCCATTTTATTTACTCTGAAATATTATCGACGTTACGAAGTTTTGTTTAAATTCAAGAGGATTTTTAGCTGACTCATGGATTTGCACCTTGTTAATTAAATAAATCAATTAAGGAAAATGTTTGACGCTTATTTTGTACATATTTATATTCAAATAATAATACGCTTTGATTTTCCTCGGCGTTTTATATTATATAATTCATATTATTTGTTGTTGCTGTGTATTCCCAATCATTGCGGTCGATGATGAATATTTAAATTGAACATTAAACTAACTAATAATTCCGCCTACAATGTTAGGAATTATAAAAATTTAAACTAAGAGAAAGATATTGATTTTATATAAATTATATATAACAATGTCTTTTGGTCAAATTTCATGAATATTGCATAAATGAAAAAAATAAAAAAGATATACCTATTTTCTACACAAAACTTCTTCCATACGATTATTTCACAGGTTTTAATTTTATGTTACGGCGGTTTAAAGATACTTTATTTTTATTAAATACATTAATTTAATCATTAGAAAATGTTATATTTCTCATCTGCCCTCCTTCATCGAATTAAAATTTCAGGTCTCATCAGTTACGTAAAATAGTTTTTAAACGCAAAAGTTACGAAAGAAATATATTAAGTAAAGCAGCCAAAATAAAAAGTTCCCCTCGAACTCAACGATGTTTTATTTACTTTCAAAACACAAGCGATTGAATAGGTATTTCATCATTGTTCGTCGATGAACTTTGGTTGTTAAGGAAAATTCTTCGAGGCGTTTTCGTTGGTCCATGTTATATTGGTTGTTGGTCCTTTATTGGTTTTTATAATACTTTAATCAATATTTTGCTTTGTAAGATTCTCCTCTAACTCAAATAACATACTTAGCAAAACAATTTTAAACACTATAGAAATTACTAATACTACTATATATAGTTCGTTTTTTTGTATGAAAATTGACTTGTTAATGCATTCAGAATATACTGACATTTTTTTCTTTTAACAAAACAAAGGTTTATTTCAACTGCTTAGCCTTTGTAAGGATTCATTTCTTTGAAATGAATATGCAAGATAGCATCCTAGTTATTGTCTTTTGGAATGCGGCCAACAATTCACGATTCAGTAATATTTTTTAAATTCAATTTCGGCGAAGCCACAGGGTTCTATACAGACAGGCTTAATGTACACCTGGTGAACGCTTAAATGAGAGACTACTTAGTTCTTCGGCAACGTTAAAGCGTGCATTATTTTACGTTATGTTTTCCCTAAAAATATTCGCTATAAAGAGAATAAGAAATAAAGAGATAATAAAAAATTTCAATTAAAACATTTAATCTTAAAATAGACTTGGACTATTACGGATTTTTTAATAATTCTAGATTTTTATTTATTGATAGGATTAACAATTAAAACTAATGGTAATATACGAGTAAAGTGATCTATTTATATTATGTTAATTATCATTTTGTTTACATTAAACACTGGCATTGGAATAAGTTTACTAACATTCCTTTATTAAATAAAACTCTTTTAGATTTTATTCTTTAAACGGTGACTTTCTAGTATTCATTATAAATTTTCTATCCCACACGCATTTAAAATATCAACTGCTATCCTAACATGTCAAACACGTACGAAATGCAATAGTATTGTGACGTGAACTAAGTCCCAGACCAGAACTATCAAGGCATTACGTGGGAAAGCCTGAATGTCGATTAGCTTTAACTACTTCAAAATCCTGTATTCACTAGTTTGTGTTTTTTATTGTTATATATTTATATATCCATTCTCGATAATATTGTTATTTATCATTTTTCCTGAAATTGGATAGTGTAAATATCCATAAGCTACATCGCAAAACGCCATTAAGGAACAACAAGGACAGATTTACATTACATCATTAATTAAGTCAATTAATCTACTGTTGAACATGATCACTTCAGACGCAACTAATCACGACCTTCAGCCACTTTTTTTCTGCTGATAACAGCCATTCTCATCATATATCATCTTTACTCCTATTCTGAAAGTATCCTCAATTACAAGTACGTTTATCAATCAGCGATCATCATTTAAAATCTCATTTTTCCAACACATTTTCTCATGCGATTCGGTTAGTATATTACTTTGAGATACTTTAAACGTATATTTTCTGTTAGTAATTTTAATTTATATTAAAAAATACTAAAAAAAATACCAGCTGTGTTTACCAAGAAGGTCAGTAGAAGGGAGAAAAGATATAGATATAAATTTATAAAAAGAGATACTTTAGTTACGTTACTACATATTTTTCTTTCTTCAATATTCTCTGTATTTCAAATAATTTATAAAAGCTTGCACCGGGTTTCTTGAATTAAGATATAAAACCGACAAGAATTACCATATGAAATTCACTTTAAATCTTCGGATACCTCCGATGCGCTAAGAACTCAATTTGCCAGCGGGGTAAAAGTGATTTACTGAGTTGACACGGCAATATTAAAATAAAGATAATAGAACTATAACGCATTACTCACAACGCGTAATGGTGGTGTAAAATCCATTAATAGTGTGCTGTTTCATTTAAAATTGCTTAACATACAAAATAACTATCTACGCTGATTTTTCTATAGAGTTTCTATATTATACTCAGAAATATATTTTATTTCACAAGCATTACTTTTAAATATCTTCATTGTCCATCAATACGTTTCTAAATAACAATACGTTTCTAATGTAATAAAAATGTACTCATGCGGTTGTTTTTTAATTGGAAGATTCTTAACTGCATGTTTTTAAGAATATGTTGTAATACATCTTAAACGATGAGAATAACTATTTAAAAACGAAATAATTTACTTATAAATGTTACTAACCAAAAAAAACGAGGTATACTAAAAGACATAATATTTAACTTCGACAAACAATTTACGGAGCAAAAATTTTATAGAAAGTTTCTTGAATACCTTCCGTACTATTGTCTCGTTGTGATGGAAATTATCCCGAACGGAGTTTTTAAAAGAGACCTCAAAACTTACTGTTCTGCTTCGTGCCTGAGAACAGGTTAAAGCACAAAATAAACACAGCGCAGGCTAATGTAAAAACTTTTGTGGGGTGGTAACATTCTATTGTGTACTTGCATCAAATCTATCCACTTTAAGTTTTATTCAACTAATTATACTGGGATCGAACTCAAACAATTACCATAATTGGAAGTAGAATTTTGTAATTATGTTTATTTAAAATATTGTTTATTTTTATGAACTATCACTTGAATTAAATTTCACATGATGTTAAGTGACAAGGAGAAGGTGACAAAGACAAAGAGAGAACTTACAGAAGGCTCAACGTTATTAGAGCAGTTAAATAAGAAATGCTATTTGAATACTTTTCAACTATAGTTTTTAAACTTCTCTTCTCGATCTTTACACGTAATAATTAAAACTTTTTTGGGTCGATGTCGCCTAAATATTCCGCGGTAGCGAGATTCGGTCAACGCAACTCGCGCCATAACGTTGAGGAATATTAGGTATTGTACCTAGTGAATATTTACGCGATGTAGACCCAAAAAAAAATTTTAATTATAAAGCATAGTTTGTTATGCATAACAAACAATTTCTTAATTTCTCTACCAAACATAATTTTCAATTTTTTTCCGCACTTTCAATTGCAAAGTTGTTTCTAAATTTTAATATTCATTCCATTACATAATATTATAAAATTCCTCCATTTTTTTTTTTAAACTACGGATATACAAAAATTTTGTATGTAAAAGCGTCACGATCGTTTCATAAAACTATTGTATTTAAATTTTAATTATTAATAGTCTACTTTTAATCGCCTTAAGAACTTTTCTAAGACCTGACATTTCCTTACTAAATTTCATTACCCCGTTATATCGTACTAACAAATCGGAGCATGTTAGTTCTTACATTATTTAATTTTAAATTTTCACAAACGGAACTAAAATTTAATTTTGTGCTGGTTTGGTGATCAACATCATGACTAAATATTAAATCTATTTTTTTAAATATGCACTACAATTTTTTTTGTAACCATTTGTATAATATTATCTAATATATTTTTTGTTATAGTTTAAATTATTCAATTACAGTGATGACATCAAATCCTTAATTCAAAAAATAGAACACTAAAATTATCGACCTGACGTAGGTGAAAATTCTATATAGAATATTTTAAGAAATTTTCGCGGCTTAAGCTCTCGATATATTATGGGAAAGAAAACTAGATAAAATCTCAATTTTGTGTTACACCAAATATCGTAAACCTAAAAGTAGCAAAGTGAAATTTAATATTTAAATACTTGTTTATTATATACTGAGATACTTTAATAACTATGGTATAAGTTTAGATTTTCGCATATCTTAAGACAAAATGTGATTCAAATTAGTAGGATGTTTGTGGCTAAGTCCAGAAAATAATAAAGGCAAAATTATTTTGCGTACTTTCTTGAGTCTTTATTAGACAATATAGTTAATTTATGAAAGTAATTATAAGATGTATATAAAACATTAAAAATTAACAATTATACCATTCTTTCTTTGTACAAAACATCAGATACAATACATATACAAAGTTACAGTAAAAATATTTAACCAATACAAAAAGAAGAATGATCATGCGCCCACAATGCAATAAATCACGCCAGTCGTCCGTCGCAACAAACTGGTATTAATAAGTTAGGTGTAATACTATTTACTTTTATTACAGTTACACAGTAGTTTGTTCGTCTACTTTGATCACATAACAAACTTACATTTATTTAATTTCGAAGTTTCATTGTTCATTGTATTTTAGAATGTTTGTTAACTCGGGTTTATCTTTATTTTGTTTTAATTTGCATTATATGGCAGACTCTCTATTTAAAATATATGAAACTTGATCCCACAAATTTTAAAAATAATATTTCAATAAAACATTAAAAATTAAGTGAGTTTATACGTTCCACATGGCACTATCGAAGGCATAGCATCTACTGAAAATGTCACGTGACTACGAGCGAATTGCGATGAGATTATAATTCAGTCGTAATACTTGAAATTAAAAATACAAATTAGCAAATTAACTTTTTGTGTTTCATAGAGTTATAGAGTTCCAAAAAGTTCTACCCTGTGATTGGAAAGGTATGAAACGTTGTTTTTGTTACTTAAAATAATTACTTTTAATTTACTTTAAATTTTTGTAAAAATTTTGACCACAGTTTTTTTTCTCCTGTAAGAATTTAAATAATAATTTTAATCTTAATGGTTTAGTAAAATAAGTAATAATCTGCTCAAATTGTATGTTTTTTTTTTTATTTATATTTATTAAGTGTACATTTCGATGAGAGGTGGCGCAGGTACGGCCTTGTTTTTAGTAAGTCACAACAGCGACTTTGGTTACTAGAGATATTTAGTTAAGATCCGAATTCATTCCTTTTCATCAATCCGGTGCTCCCCTTATTTGCGTGCAAAGTAAAGGTCAAAGCCTAACTCAGTCGAGTTAATGAAATATTGAAATGCCCTTCATATCTGTTAGGAAACTCAAATTAAAATTTGATGTATACTTTAATTACATTTTTTTTTTCAAGAATTTTCAATAATATAATCCGACTGCTATATTTAATAATAACGATATATTCAATTGTGTTTCATTGCCTTCATGGCGTAGTTCTAAAGTTCTAAAAAGTAGCTTAAATTTTATTAATCGTTTGACACTAATAAAGGCATTGATGTACAGAAAAGTTGTTACATTTTATAAATTGTAGTTATCGTCGTTATCCGTTCGAACAGTGACCCTATTTTTAATGTAGATGCTCTTACAGATGAATGATGTGAACAATCGAATCCATTCATTTTCGCATTCCTAACAACAGATTTTTCCCAATACAATTATGAATTTTTTGCGTAAGTGTTTTGTAATAAACTGTGAAAATAATTCATGTAATGCTTTTATAATAAATATATTATTTAATTACTATTTCATAATTTAACTTAAAATAATTGTTATGTAATTAAAAATATGCGAACGTCGAAATTTATAATTCTTTAGTTACATTATTAATAAACTTGACATCACATGGCGCTGCATACATTTCGATACTTGTCGTAATATTTACTACGTGTATTTATGCGCGCGGTGATAGCGATGAGTCTGGCATGTGCGATAGTGCTTAATCAAAACTTCAATTAAATTTTCGTAATACCTTTCGTTGAGCGACGGCACTGGGGAGTACGCACAAATTTATACCTATTGAATATTTATACGAAACCTATTATATTTTAGGTTCTAAAATATATTTTTAACATACAAGTTGTCATCGTTAGAGCATTTAGGAAACTAAATTATTTGTGTACAAAAACTTGGTTTTATCAGGTAGTCATTTTTAAACATTGACATGTGTGGGTGAAAAAGACCGGTACAGGAGTGGATAATAATATCGTGAGATAGTACAAATCGAATCTAAAATATTTAATTTATGTGACATATGACTACCTGCGGAAATTGATCCAATCCAAGCATTATTTAGCGGAACTGCATGACTTAATATAACAAAATATTATTTAGCTTAATTCCGCTTCTTTTATTGAGAAAAATCAGCACAACGTCGAGCACATAACATCTTTAGTGGCAAAAAGCGCAGAGATTGTACTCAAGTCGTAATATTTTCCATTAATAGTAGCGAACATTATTAAATAAAAATAAATAACCTATTTCGTTGAAATGGGTTTTCGTTACAAAACCGACTGCCATCTTTAAAAAAAAAATTAATGTTTTCTTTAATAATTTAGCAGTCTATTCAATAGTCCTATATTTATATTTAGTCTCAATTTTAAGACGGGGCTTGAGTTAGATTATATTTGTACAAATGATTCTAACTGTAAGCACCGTTAACACAAATAAATGGCCCTCTTAAAGCAACAACTCTTCAAAGATTTTCCATTTATCTCCTAATTGTCCGAGGTAATGAGTGCACATTAACGGTCTTCTGACTTAGAGACATTAATTTAGAAAAATTAGCCCTAAGACGGATTACTTTGTGCTATCTATATAAGTATATGGTTGTCTGGAAGAGACTGCTTTCAGCAGTAAGACCGCCTTTTGCACTGCTGATGTATTCTTTTACTTCGCTGTATTTGTAACACTTACTTTCTTTTATTTTGTTTCATATGTATTTTTTCTTTTCGTTATGCAATAAAGACTATTCTATTCTATTCTAAATTATGAGTTCGATTAGTTCTAGAGGATTTTTTTACTTTTACGTAAGATAAAAAGTTTATCTCTTGAAAATGAAATTGATTTCGTGCGCGAATTTAACCGAGAGAAGGCTTTATATTGTTGAAACCTAAAGATATCAAGAAACAATAAATGATATTCTTTATCATCATAAAAAAAGATAAATAGAAACTGAAAAACCAATGTTTGAATAAAATAATGAATGGTTGCAAAATTGATAATTTTTATTTTCACACTCAATATTTTTTTTCCAAATTACTGGAGTTTAAAATATAAAATACACTCTTTCAACCAATAGTAATATGTTCAAAATTAACATTTTTTTTTTCAACATTGAACTTAATTTCATTTTATTGTACCAACTTCTATGTAAAAATTTTCCAACAAAAAAATTAATTTATTCTTTCGGCAACAATTTCGGTTAAAAATCTGCTCTAAGCGATATAAAAATTATGCATTTATTGACATATTGACAAATTAAGGCAAACAGAAAAATTAAATTAAATATACAATATTCTATTCGCCCTTTAAAGTTAATCAAAATTTCAAATTAATCAAAATTCTATTCAAATAAATTTAATTAGAAAAAAATCTCTATCAAAGGAAATGTAATTTATTAAGGAAACATCTAGTGAATCTTATTTGTTTAAGCACAAATACTTGTCGAAACGAGTGGTTTACTTAGGACTCTCGATAGGCTCGAGCAACCGAGAGACAGTTAGATTAGTTGCCGTACTTAAAGTATCACGATATTCTCAGTGAGCGATTTGAATCGCAATAACATCTTCACTCTGATTCTCTTTGCTCTACGGTTTAATATAACGAAGGCAATATTGCCTGCTATGAATATATTTTGTTACATTTATTATAAATTACAGTTTGAATTCCAAAGACTAATTTTGTGTAAGCTAATTTTTAATGAAATGTCCATCCCGTTATTAGGTGGAGCTATAATATTGTGTCGTTAAATCTACTAGAATATATTTTTTTATTGCATAACTATTACCTACGATCCCGATAGTTATTAGTCATAGATTTTCCAGTTTTATCGCACTTTTAAATCTAAAAAAAAATACATTATCGTGAGCAAGTTGTAAGAAGCTCTTGTGCTTGAATAAAACGTGATAAGAATCAAATAAGTGGCGATAATACTATTTCTGTCACATGTAGCAAAAGCTTTACCTCGAACATTGGTTTATTCTGCTTGGTACAAAATTATCAAGTATTATTCTTTTTTAAATACTTGGATTGCCACTAGGAAGTTTGTCACGCCATTGGTTCTCTACAGTTAAATGAATTATTAATGATAATAGCCATATTCCAAATATAAACAAAGATATGAATTGCCAGTTTTAAAATGTTCGCGTATCAAACAGAACTTAAAAAATATTTTATTCTTCTCATTAATTATTGTTTTTTTATTTTTTTATGCAAATAGCTCAACAGTTGACTTCGATTGACTTGTCATATTTTAATTGACAATGAGGTTCGAGATGGTGTAACGTTCTCTCGCACAACATTAGCTCTCAAATGTATGACTGCCGGAACACCGCAATGATGTTGTGGCAGCTGACTTAGTTGATCGGTTTCTAAAAAGCTCTACTATTATCGAACTATTTATTTTGCTCGGAATCAAATTAGGAATATCCGTTGCAGACGTTTAAATGGTGCACATTGTAGGCAGTCATTTTATAATACTTACACATACGTTATAATTATTAGAAACATTATTTTTGTTTGAAAGTCCGCTACGAAATTGTTTTATTAGACTAATTTGAAGTTATTGATTATATTTTTTTTTTCAGATAAGCACAAAGACCATCACATCTTCAATTATTTCAGGTTAGTTAAACATACACAAAGCTATTTTCCTCTGTACCTTTAAGATGAAAAGCTCCTTTCATGGGTATTACTTAACTTATTAACTTTTATTTAAGTTTACTTTTGGCACATTAAACATAAAAATAATTAAGTTTAATATTTAATCTCTTTTTACAACACAAAGCGAGAGAACGATCAGAATATTACCTGACTGTAAGAGAAATGCTCTGGGCATATCAATACGGCGCTAACAGAGACCCAAGTTGAGTAAAACACCACTTAGCGCTTGAGCGACTTAAGATCAGAGATCTCATTAGAACAGTTATTATATGAGCTACAGCACTTTTTAAACTAGAACACAGTAAAGTTGTCAAAACAATAACACTATTTGGTGGAAAATATACCATTGTTAGATTATATATATGGATACATATATATATATTTACCATTGCAGTAGTGCTACACTGCCTCCTACAGTCTCAGGAGTTTTTTTTATATAGTTAAAGCTTATTAATATGTTACAACAGTTGCTTTTCGAATAAAACACAAGATACATGTATTTATTTATAATATCTACAATGTAACACATTCATTGACAGATAGTGAGGGGGTCACAGTATAAAAATAATTATTCAAAGGAAATGTAAGGAAACAGAAAAAATTCTCATTATAATTTTGATAATTTCGAATTATAATTTAAAAGTGAGCAGTTCGTGAACAAGGCTAAGTACGAAGTTTACAAAGTTAGCAAACAAGCTAGTAAACTAACTCGTAATGATGCACATGTTGGCGCTAAACCCCAATTAACGTAAATGCACATTTACCGATAAAGTTTACCAAACACAACAACCATACATTACACTTTTACGAATACTTTCATTTTAAATAATATGTTTATGGGACTTCAAAAGTATGGTCCACGTTAACATTTTCACTTTATTTATAAGTATTACATTTATTAAAACACTAGCGATTCAAAACCAAAAGAAAAAATTACTTTCCTTCGAGTGAATCCACTAATTAAAAATATATGGAAATTTTGTGATTCAATGTGACTTATACGTGTAACCTTCGCAAGCTGTTTAATTGGCGTGAAAATAACGACGTAACTGAGATTTACTCGTAAAACTGGCACATGCTAACGGTGGAAGTTTTTATTGTGGATAATAGCTAAAGTTTATTGTTATAGAAGTGAATCTTGATCAGATAACTAATTCATGTTAGGTAAATTATGCTTAATAATATTTATCTCGCAACGTTTCTACAAGTATGGTCCTATAATATACTTTATTTCATTTATGTTAAACTTCACTTGTGACGAATAATTATCAATTCGTCTATGAATATTACTATTACTTTTCCTCAAAAAAAAACCTAGGGGTTGCCATTTTATCTAGAAATTTTAAAAATAAGTTTTATTTAGGAAGAAAAATTAAATCCCCAAAAGTTTCAATAATGGTTGACAGATTAAATCTTTCCTAAACCTATATAAAAAAATACTGCCTCCAATCAGTACTATGTAAAAATAACCGATATGTTCCGATTCAAAGGATTCTGTAGTTAGGATAAATTATTCAAGTAATGGAATTTAAATTTATTGTTTTAAAGCAACCAGCTCAGTGTTGATTAGACATAAACGTCAAAATTAAATTAAAATAAAAACTAACGAAAACATATAACAAATCTAGTAAATGATAAAAAAATTATTATCCTTATATTAAAGTTAAAACGAAAATATTCATTACAAAATTTTGGCTACATATTATTGTAAATAGGGTACTGATTAGCTCAACGAAACTACCTAAAATGGAGATCGGGCTTCACGTCTTGTTATGGCATTTCTTTGTATTGCACTTCAATTCCGTTTGTATTTTACTACTGCCTCGACTGTATAACATTACGACCCATATCCCGACCTTTTTATATTGTGTCCACGCTAATATTATCATCCCCTTTAATATAAAATATCTTATAATATATTTCTTTGCAATAAGATGTCTTGTTGATGTATGGAAGTAAATAATATATAAAATATAGTAATCAAATTTAATTATCCTATGTTACGGGAAAGTCAATTTGTTAATGTATCGTTTGCGTGTTTATAAAAACACATTTCATATTTTTGTTAATTT
This sequence comes from Pharmacophagus antenor, assembly GCA_018245475.1. Classification (NCBI taxonomy): domain Eukaryota; kingdom Metazoa; phylum Arthropoda; class Insecta; order Lepidoptera; family Papilionidae; genus Pharmacophagus; species Pharmacophagus antenor. The sequence continues at coordinate 5,034 of DWQX01001843.1, read as the reverse complement.
ACCACATAATTTTACTTTCGTTTGCATTTAATTTTATAAAAAAATTGAAGATTAGGAGGGTCTAATAGATTCTACATAACCGAAAAGCACAAACTATGTCAAAAGTATAAAGGAAAATATGAGTTTCATCCCTTTTTACTACATGATGAAGATGATTAGCTCTTAAGATTGGGAATCAGCAAATATATTTGTAGTTGAAGTTACTCAAATTTATCGTCTTCGCTTTTGTAGTATTAAGGTCAAGAACGCCTAACTTTTTAAGCTATTACCTTTGGGTTATAAAATTATACAGGTGTACACAATAAAAAAACTAAAATTATAATATAATTTTATCATAAATTTTCCGACGATTTTGTTAAATTGAATAGTACTTTATTAATTACGATTACTCATCCTGTTATGAAATTGACTAATTAACATTAAATTAAATTAAATTAACATGACACTGCAAGGAAAATAAGAAATTTTTGGTGGTAAATTAAACACTTTGCCTGTAATAATTTAGTGCTACTAAAAGATTTCACAGCAAAGCTCCACTTTAAGTCGGACACTTGTTATTTAGAAGGATACTTCTAGTTTGTCCTTACTTATCATGTATAATAAATTGTTATTTTAGTTCTGAAAGAGAACAAAATTATTTAATTAATTTCTCTTTTAGTAAAAAACTATTCTTTATTTTATTAAGTCCATCAAACAATAGAAACTTAATAAATTTTTATGATAACACTACTATAATTTTCTTTAGTCAATTTTTCAAAAGTTATGTAAGCCAAGTGGAAATGTAATATTTCATAAAGTCATTGTTGGAAGAGACTTAACCAAGATTTCCCCAGACAGTTCCATTCATAATCAGCTATGTTTTTATGAGTAAATTCCTACACTATTTTCAATATAACACGCATTTTTGAAGCTTGATTTATATAAAACTTATAAGGAAATAATAAATTAGCCACATAACTACTAAAGGCATTTTCATTAAAAACGTGATGACTACGCAGATGTTCCTATACGATATATGAGTATGTATATACTTACAACTCTTAAGTAACTTCTTAAATTTCTTTAAATATTTATAATAAGACCCTCATTCCTAAGTATTATGGGTGTATAATATTAGGAATTTAACGTGTCAATCTCTTTAATTGAAGTACGAAGTGGTTAATATTGATTCTCTTAAATTATTTTCATACTATAGGTTCCAATATGACGTCAATTTAAATGTATGTATAGATTATAATCCGCTTCGTGAATTACATATTATAAAAGATTTTTTTAGAAATACTTTATGGCATATGATATTTTTACATGTGCATAAACATTATTTCATATTATGTTGGGTGAGAATTGTATTGCTAAACGAAGTGATTTCCTATAATATAAAACGAAGATTTGATGAAGCAAGAACGCGGTTAACGGGAGATAGACTGCAAAGAATCAATCGGTATTAAATTTTAAAAAGAGGCTAAATATCTAGTTGTTATTAATGACTAATGATTATAATAATATACTAATATCATTAATTTTGACTGCCTTCGTAGGGCAATGGTTTACTCACTTGGCGTGTAACGTGGAGGTCCCGGGATCGATGCCCGAGCCGCAGGAGTATTGGTCTGGATGGTGGTAGGCATTTTCAAATCCCTCTGACAAGCTATCATCACCCTCAATATTAATCGACCGCCATAACAGCATTGCTATTTTTCGAAACTTATACATGTGAGAGCCAGATGTATTCTGCGCGAACACGCTATACCATCTACGGACTCATTGTCACTTAACATCAAGTGAAATCAAGGACATGTGTTAGCCCATAACCGATAAAAAAATGTGTGCACATGATACAATGTAATAAATACATCCAATAGTTTGAATCGTATCGAAAAAGTTAAAACACTTTTGAAAGAATATCATTCTACGATATTTGACTATAGATTATTTCTGAAACTACTTACTATTTATTTTCTAGAAATATTAGTTTGGTAATGTAAAGGGGTAAAATAGTAATAAAAAAAAACTATTTGTTTGATATATAAACCTTTCACAGTCCATAAAAGTAATGAAGGAAACTTGGTATCCGGGTTTATTAGTTACCTGTAGCGAAGTCTCCTGGCATCAGTTCTCGACCCATTGCTAATAAGTTAGATGTTTTCAGTCAAAAAGTTCTCTTTGGACCGCAAAGGCCACAGCTAATGGCAGTCGCGTCCATTTCTTAAATGAAAATAATGCAACTAATACAAATATACAAAACTTGCAATGTTCTAATTGTTTTAAAGAAAATGAAAATGTTTCTTAATTTTTAGTTTCGTTAATTATAACCATTTTGTGGTTTTATCACTATCGACGTGTAAAAACAATTATTAGTATAAAATGATTTAATAAGATAATGATTTACTTAGCCATGTAATTTTTTTTTTCTGAATTAGTCAAAATAAATTAAAGACTAAATATAATTCTGTGTAAATAAAAAACTAAATTTAATGGGAATTCGGCTTAATTAGATACCGCAGTGACACAACAAATATCTCTAATGATGTATCTATTATAATACCATATTACTGTAGGTGTATGTTCTCAGAGACTGTCTCAGTACCACAGCAGCACTTACTCTACTGCCAAATAATTAATATATTTATAAACCCTTTATTTCTTTTTTTATATACAAATTAAAACTATAGTGAATCAATAATTCTATAGTAGAGTTTGAGAGCGACCTAAATAGTGTATTTATTACGAGTCAACAGTATTCTGGGCGAACACGCTTCACCATCTACGGTCCTATTATCACTTAAACGGATAAAATCGAGGACAAAAGTAATACTTATTACTAGGGCAATGAATATGTCATAAATATTTAGACGAGCATATTGCAGTGTTGTGTAAGCATCCTTACAGTTGTGTCATTAATGGCCGGTGTATCAGTGACCATCAGTCACTCTTTCTCGTCATTTTGTCTTCATATCGTTGTAAGTAAAAATCCCAAAGCAATAATTAGCAATAAATTCCAAAAAGAAATAAATATATGGTAATAAAATAAATATGTTGACTAAGATTATCGGAAAGAAATCATATCAACGAGTGAGTGGGGCGCGAACTCATCGGGGCGTCGCGTACTATGCGGACGTTGGGATAATCTCGTTGAATGATTTGATTTTCCACTAAATTTGATAAAAGTAATGAAACACTCCCTTCGGAATTTCTCGATGCCGGAGAAAAGATTGAAAAAAAATTGCAGCGACTTTGATTTTTGTTTAGCTGTATTATTATATAGAAAAATCATAGCAAGGATACTTAAGTACGCTACATCCTTTGTAGCCGAAACAGTCTTTTATTTGTAAAGCTACTATGCTTTATTAGTAATTTTTATTTTATAATATGAAGACTTATTTTACTATAAAATTTTTAAACACAAATATCTTTTCTATACAGCATGTAGGCAAATAGCTTACGAAAAGATAAGTGATCACCGTCTACAATGGACAGCTGTAACAACAACTAGCTGTGTAAACTCTTTTCTTGAAGATACCCCAAATCGAACTTATTCCAAAATATTGGAACAGTAATTACAAAAAGTGTAAATTAACAGCTAAAACGATGTTTTTATATATTTATTGTCATATTTACAAGAATTTTAAGTAAAGTAATAAAACAATTAAACGTCTTCACAAAATATCAACAATGTGTTTGGTGTCAAATAGTAAATAGTAACCCCTTTTTATTGAAGTCAAAATAATACCTAACGTCTTAATAAACAATTGAAACTGTTTGTAAATCCTCTGTTTAAATATATATTTCTCTTAGTTCTCGCCAACGCGCTAAGTATATCTCGTCGGTACATACCTCTTATTCAATTTGCGAGCGAATCAGTTCCGCCAACCGGATTATCTTTCATGTCAGGATTTACACGCTAGCTAACGCTTCTTCACATTCAACAAATGTAAAACTTAAGTAAATTTACATGTTTAGTTTAGAAATAAAATACTATGTTCGTTTCTATTTAGATTTCACAATCCTCTAACATTTTAATATTAATCTATTTCCATAAACTTGTTTCTGATGAAGGAAAAGATCGTGAGGAAACAATAATATTTTAAAACTAAGAACTTTCGAAGATATGATAGAAAGAATCAAAGTAAGAAAAATATACATTAATGCTATTCTGTCTTTTATTTTTCATATTTTTCATCCACCGTTCCACTTGTGTGGGTACTGAACTCCCCAAAAGGTATCATAATTTGGATTGTTTATATGTTTGTATATGTACCATTAACAATGTTTTTAAATAAATGATTTTTCACAGGGGGTAACTGTAAAAATGTATTTACTTAAATTGTTGTTAATGGACATTATTTATGTGTAATTCCAGCGCCTGGTTCTGCCGTTAATAAATAATGTGCCAACGACAGTCCCGCGGTTCGCAAAGCATGTAACTAGTGAAATTATTGAGCTAATGAGATATGCAATGGCATGTCCTACGGAATAGAACTCGGTATTGTGATATATAATACTATCCCGAGTAGCGCTACATAACTAATAGACAAAGGGTATCACAGTACTTCGTTTGCTGACTCCATCGGGATACCGATGATTCTCTGCCAATATGAAGGTTGAAGGATACAGATGAGATTGCGAAAACTGAGGTTACGGTAGAGTTACTATTGTATAGTGGCAGAAACGATAAAGTAGAATATGCACCCTTGAGTACTGTAAAAGTACAACACATTTTATTAATAAGTCAAATAAAAGCGTTAATATACAGTATTGCAGTATAAAACTACATATAATCATGAAGGACATAAGGAATAAACTAAAATTTTATTGTTTTCAAATCTTTATTTTGTTAATTTTAAGGAAGGGTATCACAGTAAAATGATTTACTCGACTCGTTTATGTTCTAATATTTCGCTATTAAAGCACTCTGATCGTGTACTGTCATACACTGCCGGCCAAAAGTTTGAGACCACTTTGTACACAGGTTATAATTTGCAAAATATTTTGAATCTGTGTATGATAACGTAACAATATGAACACCTGTGTAAT
>DWQX01001842.1:0-25032 GCA_018245475.1 Pharmacophagus antenor | reverse complement strand
ATATATATATATATATATTTATTAAACAAAAAATGTTTTTAACAATAAGCTAATTAAAGACATGGGATAATGAACGCAATAAAATAAAAAACTTCATAAAAATTTGTGTCAGCAGAGAATCAATTTTATACTTTATTTTTATTACATTTAGTAAACATACTATCCAGTAAGCTAACTAAATCTACATTAATTGATGTTTTATAGTGAGTAGTGAAAATTAAGTGTTGTGCAAAATTTATTGCTTGAAAGAACAATTTGACTAAATAATACTACACAATTTACGCATGTGCAACAATAGTGAAAAATATAACATAAAATTTACTAGCTACATTAAACAAAAGCACAATACATGTTCAAAGTGTTGTATTTATTTACATTCTATAAGAAATATTTTATAATTTATGGAGAATGTTTCTTTTATGCATCTAGCATTTCGTAAGTAATATTATGATTTCAATAAGCACATGGAAGATAAAGCATTACATGTATACAATATGCTACCTGAATTGGCATTTCGCCGCGACACAATGTCGTACTGGACATCTGCAATGTAAATTAAAAACAAACATTTACGCTCTTTTGATGAAAACTATCAGTTGACAAATTATCAATATTACTACACTTAAACTTCCATAAAACATATGTTTATGTGATATACTGTAGACTTATTGATCACATCAATCGATGACAACAATTCAACGCTGTGTTAAACAAGATAAGAGAAAAGAAGGATTCTTACCTATAATGTCAATGAACGGTAAAGACCTGATCTCTTCTGGTGGCGGTGGAATAACCACCCTTAGATGGCTCGAAGGGGCCATATCGACTCGCGTTTGGCTCTGTAACATTGATCGAACACTTACACATCCTGATATCGCACGCAAGGAAATTAGCAAATTAGCAAAGCAATATCTCACATACCATGTTTTTAGTCATGTAATATTGACACAATTTATTACAGCTCTTAATGTAATATATTATCAAAATCTAGGCAAAATATGTAAGACGTCTACACATATTCAGAGATCCCTTTATAATATTTTTTTTTCAGACTAATTTAGCTGCAGTACCACCTAATGCCCATCAAATTATAACAGATAAAAAATTTAAGAAAGAAAGGTCTATCATCCTTCTTCTAATAATTTTAAATATGGAAATTATTGAATATTTACTTAGTTGAAGTAAACAAACAAAAAGATTTATATAGAAATAAAATTGTATTTATTTAATGAAAAAAATTTATATATTATAGACTAAAAATGTAGATGTAAACGGAAGAAATTGTAAAGGTGTCTTTTGAGATATTATAATGATTGCAATAGGTGACTATTCTTGTTGGAAAGAAAATCAAATATGCTAGCTTTTAATGTTTTTATTTTAAAGTGGCAAACATGTGATTAACAATAAATCAAGTTTTTGGAATTTTATATTTTTATATTTTGAATGGCATGAATTTCTCTCCAGATAATATCGATATTTTTTTTAATATTGGTAAACACCCGTTATGTATTGTAAATTCCATTCATCAAAAACATTTAATAGTCCATTTTTATTACATTTTATATATTTAATAGTTCATTAATAGTTTTATAACAAAAGGCTCCATTAATTTTTACATTTCCACATATTTAAAACTGTACAGACTGTCAAGTGTATTAGTCTAATATCAATTTGTCAATATAAAATGTTTTCATTACCTACATCGGTGTAATTTGTTAAGTTAATTTATTCAAAGTTAATATAGAACACTTTAAAAATGAAGACTGCTTTAATGGTAGCTGAAAAACCATCCTTAGCCCAAAATCTGGCTAATATTCTCAGCAATGGAAAATGTAGTACTAATAAAGGTTAGGACACTTTGGTTTTTGATTTTATTACTTAATCTGGTTTCCTTAACGTATCGTATTATATTTTTTCACTTAGGTGCTAATGGGGCCTGTTCTGTTCACGAATGGAATGGCACTTTTAAAAATGAACCCGTTCGCTATAAAATGACATCTGTGTGTGGGCATGTGATGAGTTTGGATTTTACTGGAAAGTATAATAACTGGGATAAAGTTGACCCCGTCGAACTATTTTCTTGCCCCACTGAAAAGAAAGAAGCTATGCCTCGTCTTAAAATGCCGGCTTTTTTGGCTCAAGAATCAAGGGGATGTGATTACCTTGTTTTATGGTTAGATTGTGATAAAGAGGGAGAAAATATTTGTTTTGAGGTAAGAAGATAGTATTAAGCTATAGTAATATTTATTGAGATAATGCAATTTACTAATTATTATAAAAGTTTGTGTTTAAATTGCAATTACCATACAAGGGAATGTTTTTTTTTACAATTCATTGTAAATTACTATCACAAGTAGCAGTGGTGTAAGTAACAATAAATATAATAACATAGTGTATGATTGCTGGTCATATATATTTTTTTTAATCTTTATTCATGGACCTATAAAGAGGGAATACAGAAGATGGTCTTAGGGCCTTTTGGCATTCTCTACCAGTCAATCTTCATCATGAAGAAATATTGTGATGGGTGAAATATAACTTAATAATTTTATTTTAAAAAATGTTCTTAAAAATAATATATAGATAAATAATATGATAAATTTTAAATAATTTGCTGACTGAATTTCATCTTTAAATATTGTTTTTGAGCTCTTATGGTAATGTTTTCCTACATAGTTTGCTTTTATTATTTAAAGCAAAACAGTTGATTAATGCATATGAAAATATCTGTTAGTAATGTTATGATCATTAAGAAAGTATTTCATTTTTAAGCATGAATAATATTAAATATTTCAGGTAATGAACTGTGTTCAGCCATATATGAAGAATGATATATACTCACCACTAGTGACGTATCGTGCACGTTTTTCTGCAATTACAGAAAAAGACATAAAAGCTGCCATGTTGAATCTTGTGCGCCCTAATGAAAATGAATCGCGCAGTGTCGATGCGCGTCAGGAGCTAGATTTGCGTATTGGATGTGCATTTACACGATTTCAAACAAAATATTTTCAAGGTAAAAATATTAATTGAAACCAGAATAATATTTCATTAATTTCATCATTCAATAAATCTTAATTATTTCATCATTGTTTATACCTGTTGTAGGAAGGTATGGTGACTTAGATGCATCATTGATCTCGTATGGCCCTTGTCAAACCCCAACTCTAGGATTCTGCGTCCAAAGGCATGACGAAATTCAAACTTTCAAACCAGAGACATACTGGGTACTTCGTGTGACTGCTAGCACACCAGAAGGTCGCGAATTGCCATTGGAATGGAAGAGAGTACGAAGTTTCGAGAAGGATATCGCTAATATGTTTCTCCACTGCATTAAGGAGATTAAAGAGGCAACGTGAGTGGTTGTAGAAGAATAAATTATAAGGAACTTAATCTATTTTTCTGGCAACATACAATAACAATATCTTCACATAATCTTTTATAAAACAATTATTACATTTTACTTCATTATTTAAGATCATTAACATATAGTCTAAGACTGTATACATAAGATATTTTTAATTCCAGAGTTATTAATATTCAAGCAAAGGAAAAAGTTAAATCAAGACCAGTTGCATTAAACACTGTTGAACTGATGAGGGTGGCGAGTGCTGGTTTGGGCATGGGTCCTCATCATGCCATGCAGGTTAGACTACATAGGTGTTTGGTCAAATAATACATATTTTTAATTATTTTTTGTTAAATAAATATATAATTGTTTTTATCAGGTAGCAGAACGTCTGTATACGCAGGGATACATTTCTTATCCTCGTACAGAGACTACTAGTTATCCTGAGAACTTTGATCTGATGTAAGTAATGTCAGCTAATATTATTTTCTTTTAACTTATCAAGCAGACAATGCTTAGGTTAGTGCCAAAGCCGCACCTATTTATGCTGTTAAACAGTAGTATGCAAATATTACTGTATTCCACCAAAAGCCCATTGTAGCTCGTGAAAATGTTGAAATTGAACCTGCGATCTCCATGTTACAAAGTAAGCAGTAAATCAATGTGCCACGGATGCAGTAAAGCTCCAGTTTATAACAAACTAGCCACTCATTGTTATAGAAAACCATACAAATTAATAGGTAAAAGATTTTCATCTGTTGTCATTTCTGTATAAAATTATTAAATAGTTTATGATATGTATTGTTTCCATCCAGAGGAACACTTCGCCAGCAACAGGGCTCAAGCAAATGGGGTACTGACGTGCGCACTTTGATTGCTAACGGCATTAACAAACCTAAGAAGGGTCACGATGCCGGCGACCACCCTCCCATCACACCAATGAAACATGCATGTTAGTTAAATTTGCATTTATCATCAATATACATCTCTATTTCAGTGCAAAGCAGTGGAATATATTTAAAGGTTTTATATCAGTCTGGGATATTTGGATACCTTTTTATCGCATCACATATTTTATTAATAACACATATTATCTAATAAAACATTAATTACTCAATATTTCGATGTGAAGTTATTTTATCAAATGTTTTTATATGATTAGTTCTTCCTAAAAAGAAAATAACATCTAATTGGGATTACCAATGTAATAATTATATCGTCATATAAAATTAATGAATGAAATGTATGAATCTAGTTGGATAATAAATAAAGAAGAATTGTTTTTTTTTAATTTTTGACAGCTGAGTTGGAATTGGAGGGTGACATGTGGAGGATCTATGATTATGTCACACGCCATTTTATAGCGACACTGTCGCGCGATTGCCGGTACCTGTGCACCACGATAACGTTCCAAATCGGCACAGAGACATTCTCGTACTCTGGCAACACCCTTGTGGACCCCGGCTATACAGAGATTATGCACTGGCAGGTGAGTTAGATGAGACTTATGGGGCTTTCATATATATGTTTTAAGATTTCTTCCGTTGCGCAGTGGTTTACCAGGAGTGTTACTGTGGACTGTGAATGGTGATATGGTTTTAAAGAACCCATCCGGCTAACTACCACCCTCAATGTCAATCTGTTGCTAAAACTAAAATATGCGTTACCATCTAAGGCCTCATTGTCAATAAACATTAAGTGAAATCGAGGACGCGTTAGCCCATAATCGATAAAAAAAATGTTTGTCTCTGTAAAATAATATTAAATTTTCATGATGAACATTTTTGATGAGATAACAACAATTTTCTTTACTTGAAATTATAAAAATGTAGATGAAAATGATGCTCTTATGTATTTATGGCAGATACAACAGAGGTTCTCATAGGTAATTAGGTCGCAAAAGCTTTTTTTTTATGGTGGAAAGGATTTTTGTTATGCACAGGCCTAGTGATATCGCCCTTATATTGTGATTTTGTCGTCATAATAAATTTGCTGTTTTAGGTATTTAGGTCATTAGAGCCAGATTCATCTATATGAACGCCTTTTACCATTGTTTACATTATATTATGATATGACATTGAGGTCAGATGTCAACCACTTGTAAATAAAAAAAAAATGACTTGTGTATTTTATTTTAATAATTCATTTTAATAACTAAATTATTTCAGGCGTTAGGCAAGGACGAATTTGTTCCTCCTCTCAGTGTGGATGACGTGTTGAAAGCACACGATCACAGGCTGGTCGAGTGTCAGACATCACCTCCTGATTATCTTACTGAATCTGAGGTAAAGATATAATCATTGTTGTGAAGTTTTCTATACATAGAATTTAATATCTTACTTGTATCAATATTCTCTTTAATTCCATTCAGCATTCGTTCATATATTCATTTAATTATTTATTTAGTAACTTTAATGCAAAGTAACATAAAGAAAAAATATTTTAATAGACTAAGATTGAACCATTCATCTCTTTTTGTAATTATGTGATTTTTTCTTATTATTTTAGGTGATCACTTTGATGGAGAAACATGGTATAGGGACGGATGCGTCCATACCAGTGCATATAAACAACATTTGCCAGCGGAACTACGTCGCAGTTGGCAGTGGCCGGAGGCTTGTGCCAACCAATCTTGGCATTGTGCTTGTACATGGATATCAAAAGGTTCCATTTTTTATACACACAGTTTTCTCAAGTTAATATTTAGATTTTCAACATGTCTGCATATTAATTGTTTTAAATGATTGATTCTGCAACAATACATTATGAAATCTTTTGCGTGTTTTACACATTATAGTTACTTTGTTGTAATAATTAAAAAAGTTTATTTTTTCTGGTATCAATTATTTTGTTATTATATTTTGTAATTTGGTCTGTTCCAGCTGTTAGTAGCATTACTAAGTATATAATATCAAGGAAAACTAATATCACACCAGGTGCATGCTTTTCCAGTCTTATCGCTTAGTTATCTATACAAATAAGTATAAAGGAAGAATCTATAACTGCAACAGTAGCACAGAAGTTAACCACGTGTTTTGTATCACAAAAGTTCCTGATTAGATTCTGAGGCTACATGGTGGTGTTTATATGGTTGTAGAGATTTTTGGTACCCTCTTGGTTGGCTACCACCATCAATGTCAACCTACCGCGGAGTTAGCATGTGCCTTGACAGTTAAATATGATAGGCGTAGAGCTCTCGGTGAACACGCTTCATCTATTTATAGAATTATTTCGTTGATTTCATATGTTGTTGTTTAAAAATATATAATGAAATAATAATTTTAGTATAACTCATAATGTATGCAGGTAATAAATTTTCATTTGTGATTTTAATTTCTGTGGGGGTAGATTATGCGTAATAGACAGACGTGCATTGCATTTTCTCTGAAGGCAGTTCGGTCATAGCGTCCAGAGTTTGAACACCTCGTTATTATTCGAATTCGCCTTCTATAAATCTATATTTATTGTACATACATTACTGCACTTTAAAGTGAATATAATTCAGCGTGTATTTCGCAAATGTCGCATAATCAACGTCATGTTAAATTGATATCTAATGATGTAAATGGAATATAATAAAATTACAGATCGATCCAGAACTAGTGTTACCAACAATGCGATCCGCTGTTGAAGAGCAGTTAAACCTTATAGCCGTAGGCCGTGCCGATTTCCAAGCGGTGTTGGCTCACACCACCGAGATATTCCGCAGAAAGTTCCAGTACTTTGTGCGCTCCATTGAGGCCATGGATCAGCTGTTTGAAGTGAACTTCTCATCGCTTAAAGCCAGCGGTAAAGCGCTATCTAGATGCGGAAAATGCAGGAGATATATGAGATACATACAGGTAACTGTATTTATTAACCCCTTGCGAATGTATGTCTATTCTCAGCAATTAAGGCCTTTTTGTCGTTCCGGTCTTACATCTGCTCCCCGCCAACACACCATACAACTATTTCACTGTTTTACACCATATTTCTAAACAAAATTTAGATATCTGATTAACCTATTTAGGAACCAATACCGCGGCTTTTGTCAAATGATTTTATTTATGTACAAATTTAATAAGACCGCAAAGGGTTTGCCTCGCGACCACAGTCGATGCAACTCGCGTTGAATCGTCGACTAATATTTGGTGTCGTACCATATAAATATTTACGTGATATGGACAAAAAAAAAATTAAAATGTGTAAAGATCACGGACGTAATATATTGCTGTGAACAGGCGAAGCCGGCGCGGCTGCACTGCTCGCACTGCGACGACACGTACGCACTGCCGCAGAACGGCACCGTGCGCATCTACCGCGAGCTCAAGTGCCCGTTGGACGATTTCGAGCTGCTCTCATGGTCGTCCGGGCACCGCGGCAAAAGCTTCCCGCTATGCCCCTACTGCTACAACCATCCGCCCTTCAGGTTTCTATCTACAGTCAACATAATAATACTATTACATACTTCTACGTAACTTACTACGTAATTGTAACGACCTACTTAAAGTAAAATAAATCGTGTTATATTTGAATAACATCCCGTCCCCCAGAATGCCGAAAGATATTTTTTGGATATCACCTTATCCAGAGATTGCTTTTTTACGATTTTTATACATGCAGGGATATGAAAAAGGGGTTCGGATGCAATTCATGCACTCACCCGACGTGCCCCTACGGCGTCAACTCAACGGGTGTATCCAGCTGCGTTGAGTGCGAGGCGGGGGTTCTAGTGCTGGATCCATCAGCGCCCAAATGGAAATTGGCCTGCAACAGGTAATCTATTCTTTTTCTTTAAATTAAAGTTAAAGTAAAGTACGTAAAGTGTTTTATTGAAAAGACGGAGGGATTTGATGAGCACAGTCGTCACTTAATAGTGCTACGCTTACCGATAACGACGAGGTGTTGATTAGGATGTCTGCACAGCTCTAATTGATAAACTGATGTAGCTAGAAATTTTACTGGGGTATTCGATAAAAAGAACCTATTGCTGCGGCATAATGGACAGGTAATGTTTTTCGTCCGATCGATACAACTTAAAGAGGCTTCCTTTTAGGAAGTCAGCAATGATCTTATTACTCTGCGGAGTGTTGCTATACCCCATGGGTAACGGATATTCACTGATCCTCACGAGTTCTATTTGCTCGTTGGCCTACTTAGTTTAAAAAACTAAACTGATCGTAACTGACCTCGGAGAGCAATGCGTCAGAGCTAACGACAGAGGTAAATCGCGTTTATGCGCTGTGTAGCGTAATGTCGGGCTCCAACCTTTTTCTAAAAGGTAATACTGACCAAAAAATCTCCCGAAGGACCTTACTTAAACCGTCTCGTAATCACCGTTAAGTATTACTACGCGGGGGTGGCCCAAAAATTCTTGCTTTTCCTTCTTTTCACCATTGTGAGGCTTTACGCCCTTTTATTTCTTTGTCTTAATGCTAATAGTTATGTGGCAGCATGCTTGCTGAACCTTTCTCTTGCTTGTTTTCACTTCAATAAGTTTGTATTATATTCTCTCTAATAACGTGTTAGAGATAACGTAAATATTTTATTTGTGTCGATCTCACTCCCCCATAGGACAGGCCTTTGCCTAGTTTGGGTCAGGACTAATTGAATAAAAATTATATCGAAGTACAGTCGAACGTCGCATAACGAGCATAATATGTTTCAGAGTTTTACTCCTAATGTGAAATACTCGTTAAGTGAAACAAGATTAACCATGTAAATTAATATAAAAAAATGTGAAAAAAAAGTTACAAGGGGAATAAAATTCAAATAATATCTGAACACAAGTTTGAAAAAATTTGTCATTCTACCGACGTTAAGATGCTAGCGCAGTTCTAAACACAGGCTTATGTAGCACGAAAAGTTCTATCATCGTTTAGGGGGTTTCCCTATCCACGTCACTCGTTAAGCGAGTTATTATTGTACTGTTTATTGTGCGCCTTATTCAAATTACTTGTTATGCGAGGTAACTCTGTATATAATAATTATTATTATATCTTTGCAGGTGTGATGTGATCATCAACATTTTCGAGGACGCGACGCGCGTGTCTGTGTGCGAGCGCGCGTGCGAGGCGTGCGGCGCGCAGCTGGTATGCGTGGAGTATCGCGCGGGTCGTACGCGGCTGCCCGCCGCGCTCACGGAAATGACTGCCTGTCTGTATTGCGAGCCGAGCTTCTCAGCTTTGGTCAGTTGCCATCGCACAAATATTCAGGTGGCTTTATTACTATAACAACTAACTAACTTTTTGTTTCGGTTTGTTTTTTTTTAAATTTTTTCTCATTAAATCTTCTAAAGATTCTCTTACCATTTAATTTCACTCGGTGGTGGCTAAATATTTTAACAGGGGTCTCTAAATACCATAAATGCTCCTTTTTGCACTACACCTTGAGTTAATAATATATTAATAATGTACTAATATGATAATGTATTAATAAATAGCATATATTGATAATGTACTAATAAATAGATTCCTTCCATCTTTTTAATTAACAACAGCTTAATGATACATAAATTTTTCTTCGTAATTTTACTATTAAAACTGTTTCTTTTTTTTGAGTTATATTAGATTTAATATTAGATTAGATGATTCCATTTTCTGAAACAAAAAAAGTGTTACCGTTCTACGCAGGTGGAAAAACACCGCGCGGTGTCTTCACGCGCGCCGGTGCCGCGCGGACGCAGTGCGCGCATACGCGGAACCAAGCACCGCAACAAGCAGCCTAAAGACAAGATGGCGCAGCTCGCGGCTTACTTCGTCTAAATCAGATGTACACAACCGTATGCGTACGTGGCAGGCCCACCAGGTGTTACTTTAATTTCATTCATTACGAATTTTCCGCTTATTAGAAAAAAAAAATGAGCGTGCTAAATAAATAGGTACGACATAATGTATTTATAATATAAGCCTTAAAATCGCTCATATTTGTTTAATACTGGCTAATAATTTTATTTAACAGGATTTTGATATCAACGCCTTTTGGTTACTAAAAATATTTTCTCTTTTAAGGTACTATCAGTTTATTACCATTAGTATTAGTGCATTTTAAACCAGATTGTATTTAATTAAATTAATTATTTAACCGTAGAATGAATGAAGAAATATCTTTTGGCGCGCTTTTTAAGGAAAACAATACTCGTAAAGATTTGTGAAGTAAAATACAATTTAATGAAGCTAGCATTAAGTTAATATTATAAAATTTTACCTTAAACTCTGGTCATAACGTTGTAAAGTCATTAAAGTGAGTTTAATTTTTACAATTGTAAATTATAACAAGATGTTATATTTTATAATCACGGTTTCGGACGCATAAATTGTTATACTTTAGTGTATATATGCTAATAAATAAAATTGTTTTTTTATTTATTTTGTTTATAACTGCAGTGAATAAACTTTGAAAAAATGCTGTTTAATTTTTTTTTTCAGTTGTGGTGGGAATGATCCTTGTAGAATTTCTTTTATTTCAATTTAATTCATTACGACTTAGTACAGATACGAATTAAGCAAATGTTCTTTATTATCGCTAATAATTATATGACTTCTTAATTTATAATTTATTCGCCATTGTTCACAGATTCGAGTTTATTTGTTATTAATAATTTTGATGAAAAATATAACTATAAACCATACTATAACATTATTACTCGATAAATAAAATCTTTGCTATATATATATATATTTGTTCAGAGATTATTTATATGGTGATATATTTTTATTCTGGGTGGGATCTTTTCGCCAGATACTATGAATCTAGCTATTATTACTGCTGCCAATTATAACTGTGTTTTAGTTTGAACGGCGTTAGAGTTAGTCAAATAATTGTGGTAATGAGACCTATCATTATACGTCTCAGAGAATTGTCGAAAAATTGATTATTTAATCGACGGATTAATATTTTCTACGATATTGATTTTTTGATGTATCCATGTTTAAGTTTTTACTTCCACATTATATTTTGTTTATTCAGTTAAAAATTTATATTAATTATTAGGTATAGGTAAATACTAACTATGACTGTCTACGTACGATCTTTGTTCAAAGTGTAGGTAGTTGTATAATTGTATGATAAATAAATTGGGTAATCTTATACCGCGTGGGTAGAACACACTATGACGCAAACATCCCACTGATACTGACGTATTTTATTACGTACTTTCCCGTTCATTGCAGTGGCGACTAGGGTTAAAAGAAAATGTATTTGCGTGTACCGGCCTTGAAATTAACGTTAAAAACAATGTCGATCGGGATAATGTGCGGAAGGACATTGATTGACATTGTTCATATATCAACCGGATGGATATGTTACGCACGGTATTCCCGGTATTAAACGTTATAGCTAACAAAATAGATATTTTTACACGTAACCTACCTAACTTTACAGTTCTTGTTTATTAAATTATTGGAAATATTGTATTACATTGTAAATTTATTTCTAGCATTGTAAATTGTATATGTAAGCTTTATTACTTATTTTTTGTGTATACATTTTTTTAGGTATAGTATCGCCTTGGTTTTATTCTTATGGTACTATAACTATGGTGAAAATAAATAAATGTATGTCAAAGGCAATAAGATCACGGATTACTTGGAGTTACCCACTTCGACTGCGACAATGGGTGACGAGGCATATAAGTTTCTAGTTATTCTCACCATTCCGTATATCCTACAGATTTAACATATGAACAGGTAAGTAAAATTACGCTACACCAACTACAATCGGAACCGTTTTCTCAAGTGAAAATATAAAAAGTCGAACAAAAATATTGAAATATTTACAAATATTTCATTCAGTAATTACAAAGCGGTCAGTTTACCATGTGTGCTGAAAATTCGGTAATAAATATGGAAATAAATACACAGACTTGTATATCATGTAATGTAACTCGTAGAAATTGTTTTAGTGACCTCAAGGAAAGCGATAACGCAATATCAATATTTTATGATGGAACAAAAATTAAATTTTTAGGAATAATTAAGTCAACCGTATGTTGTAATACTGAACAAAAGAATCCTAATTGATTCTAATGGATTATTTATAATTGACGGCGGTATGTCCTCTTTGCTGGGGAAGCTTAGATTAGCGAAGCAAAAAATTGTATATAATATTTTTAATTGTAATTTTATGAAGAAGACTGATAATGTTAATAAGTAAATATATGCTCGACAGATTTTACTTAGTATATAGCAGCGGTCTGTGGAAGGTACACGGTTTGAAGGGCGTTGTTGCGGGCTTGGGAGGGGGCGGCGTTGGTCGGCCGCCGCGCGCGGTCCCTGTCTTACGCGCTGTGCGTGGATCGCTTGCCACCCGAAGCCGTCATCGAGCCCGTCGACTGCTCTCACTGGACTTCCCCACTGGTATCGGTATATAAATCCGATGGTACACTTACAATTTGTGTAATCAGCTCACGGATCGTTGGATCCGTGTACCTCGGGTCTGATGAAGCTGTAAAATTCGTCAAAAAGACGAGCAGCGATAACAGCAATCGAATCTAGAAAAAAAAAAAAAAATAGTTTGTACGCATATCATTATCGACAAAAGTTTTAATTAACACACAAGGTGCCTAACTTTTATAAGGAAATAAAGACAAAATGTAAAGGATTGACCTTAGGGCTTTAAATTATTTTCATGACAATTGGTCTAAGACTTGAGATATAGACAACGTTAAGACTTTTTATGTACGGGCTACAAACACAAATTAGTAATAGTGATCGCAAGCTGCGAACATAATATCTTACGGAATGATTACGAAGGTTTTCGTGATTTTTCCAAATTTTTTTTAACAATTATGGACGAATTTAGTGCGTACATTTTAACACTGTCTAATACGTATTTACTCAGTGTACTCATGAGTTTTTTAATGGGCGCGAAATACAAAATGGTTGATAATAAAGTAAGTCTAAATCATTTCATTTAGCTCTCATTATTTTATATGTAACTAATGTGTCATTCGCCATATATCTGTTAAAAATTTCAGATTTTATAATCGGGTTTTTACTGATTAACGGTACTGGACAAAAATATCAAATCGGGTGATAATCGTGTTTGGTTTCCGTGATTCTCTTCATCTAGCAATTGACCATATAGCCTATTTGTGTGTTTAACATTCAATTGGTATTACTTGTATTATCTGGTTTAGGCGATTTGACTTTTGACTAATTAGTATCATGATATTAAGTACAGACTTTTTTAAAACAAATCTTTTTTTTTAGGTTTATTAATATGAATGAAGATGTTGTTACTCTAGGGTTGAAACGACATTACAAGTAATTAAAATACATTATATATTGAAGTCTTCATTTTATTGTGAAGGTTGTCACCTAATACATTGTTTAGGTATAGTACGATATAAGCTTACGACGTATTACTGTATTTGTCATTAAAATTATTTGTTGTACTGGGAGAGAAGTGGTTTACAATGAGCCTTAGTAAAAAGTGGGGACTTAATCGTATGATTATTTCACATTAACTGTAGGTGACAGATGGTCATTAATTCATATTTATTTCTTAAGAGTGCAATGAAGTAAGCGAGAAATATATCAACATATAAAGTAATCAAAATTAATTATATCCTTTCCCATCCAGCCCATCATGTAAAATAAACTTCGAGCTTTCAATTTTATATTATTTAGGTTTTTACAATTATATTAAAGTTTTGTACAATTGTAAATTAAATCTATTTTTTTAATAATTAATGCATGTAAAAGTTTCATTGAACATAATGGGCATGCGTTAAATTTTCTATAATATATCACAGATAAGCCAACGTGAAATGCACAGCAATACAAAAATTATTGTAAATATTTATGTATACATTACACACAAGATAAACGGACTCGACCAGGAACGGAAATTTTAGGAGTAGTATTCATGGGTACCTTGTTGTGCAGATTAGCTCAAAAGTTGTTTTCAATTCGGTAAATAAATATTATACATTATTAATTATATGTATGTATATATATACCAGTTGGTAATTTGGTCACATGGAGAATAACATCTATTACTTTAACATTGTCTACGTGCACTTTCTGTTCATAGTTTTATCGTTTATTCTGTTTCGACACCCTGTACGAAAAATTCAAAATAAATTATAATGTACAAAAATAGGAAAATTATATTCGCCTACATTTTATACAGCACTGATATGCCTCAAAAACGTCACAACATTTGATTTAAATTAATATTACACCCTACGGGCTCTATTTCAAAGTATTAGAAATGAATAGTATTGAAATCATTATACAATAGCGTACGATGAATTAAATGTATATCAGAGATAAAGCTACAGCAGTTTAGTGAAATATGGATCATTGTGTTGTTTTCCCCACCACCGAAATAATCGTGGATGTATACCCTATCTCACTAAACTGCCGATGCGATCTGCTAAATCGATGTTAAAGGACTATGTTGAATACTTACATAGAATTACAAATTAATATGGCAACGGTTGTGCATTTAATGTATTGTTTTGTCCCTATTCTCTACGGTTCCATTAGTATTTAACTAGTCGCATAGATTACTAAAGACAACGCGTGATGTACGCTATTTCTGTACATTTAATATATTCTTTTGTTTAGTTTTGAGATTCATTTGAACATATTGAATGTACAGTGTGTTCGTGTCTTCTCTATGCTATAGTATATATTAATTTAATCTCACTGATTTTTTTGATAACATAATTAATTTCTAGTAGCTTTTTATGTACTTATAGCGATTATTTACAATGTTAATGAATATTTCTGTCAAAGATTCATACTTAATATTATAATCGCGCAAGCGTTTTTGCCAATTATTGTTTACCTTGAATTTTATTTATTTCTTTGATAGACACTAAAACTGGAATTTTACTCAACTAAAAATGAACAATGTATATGAGCATAAAGATCATTTATTTTTTAATAATAACAGTATGTAGACATATTTATAAATTTTATATTGTGAAGATTGGAAAAAGGTAGATTTTTTGGGCGTGTCTGGCTAGCTGTCTTGTTTATATTGTCAATTTGCCGCGATGACAATATTTCTGTTCCGGAAGTAAAGTATAAGCTTGAGTATTTTGGAGAAATACGCTTTGTTATCTTCAGTTTAAATAAAGTAAATGATATAAGAAGTTCTTATGTAAAAAAATATATTCATGTAATAGAGGCGTGATGTAAAAAGATGAGAAAGAGTATTCGTCGTTCTCGCTGACTACGCGTGCCCATACTTGAACGATGGTTTAATAATATAAAGTAATACAGAAACTACTTGCTGCATAAGACGACTGTTCACGACTTAATTCTGTAAAATTCCAGTTTCAGATTGTTTGTGATGTAATTTTTATCTAAACGTTATGACCTAAAAATTTTTGAAACTAAAATTACATTGAATATTCGTTATACATTTCATTAAATATTATAATGTAATATAAAGTAGGAAATCAGGATTCAGGGAATGAATTATAAAAGGATATTTAAATATTTTACTTATAATTCGATAACTTTGCGCTATGTAAACATGTACACAAAAGGATACATTGGAACGTTTAGGTACTTTTAAGAACATTTACAGGGTATAATAAATACATTGAGTATTGTACAAGTTGATTTGTATGCGTTTATTTGTACTCTTCAAGTATTATTACAAATAGGCAAAGGGACTTCAGCTACGCAACTACGATGACTAAATCCTCTAACCTCACTAAATGGTCCAAATTTAATATGAGATTAAGCGGCAACAGTTGGTGATATAACATACCGTGGACCCATACAAAATTTATAAGTAACCGATTCTTAAGAGGCCAGCTCATTACAATTTAATACTGAAACATACAATTAACTAGAAAATTCTGAAATCCAACAAGCTTATACCAGTTTCCGAAACCGGCAATTATAATATATTACAACCCTAAACATTGGTTAGGTTAAATTTAAAAATCATTATTATTTTTATTAACTAGAAGAATTTAGCAATGTCGATTTTATATCTGTTATTGTCATAGAATAATAATAATAATATTATGAAGAATATACAGCAATAGAGTTTCGGTTTCGGATAACTGTATAAGTCGGCCACGAAAATAGTACAATCTCGTAGAATAAATCTGTAGATATATATGAATGATTGATAGTTCATAAATAAGCTATGAATAGCTTATAATATTTTGAGCCACCGAAGTATATAATATATTATATTAAATTTTCTCTATTTAAAGCTCTTAGTTTTCATTTCATGCGAGTTCTATTATCGCATTGAATACTAAATGCCCATACTTAAAATGTGATCGTTTATCCGACGACGTTCGGTAGGGCGAACAATAATATTATGGTTATAGAAATAACAACTATTAAATTTTAGTATAGTGACTATTACATATATTAAAAAACAAAAGCTTCGCTTTTGGCATTTGCACAGGGTTAACCATCGTTAATTATTATGTAATGTACAAGTCAATAGACAGTTCGTTAGGAAGGTCACTTGGATGAAGAACACTGCAAAGTTTTCAGCAGCGACAATTGTCTGAAAATAAGTATTGTATCACATTAAATTTGCGAACACAAGCACACGAGGAGAGAAGTCCTTTAATGAAACACTTTAAATGGTCCACACTTGAACTTTTTCTGCTACAACGCACCAACTGGCTTGATCGTAATAAGACGACACTACGTGTAGACTTTCTACATACTTTTCGATCAATTGATCTAATTCGCCTCTTTTGAAAACGTGATAATATCGATGGTAAGTGACTGCACCACCCTCAGAAGGAAGGCTATCTGAACCATCACTTAGCGATGGAAGAAGAGGGGCATGGGGAATAGCTCTTGATGGTACAGCGGGTAATGTTGCTGTATCCTCGGAAGAAGATCGGTTTTCTAATAGCTTTCTTTCTTTAGAGCATTCGCTGCATGAAGGCAAGGACGCCAGACTGGCACAGCCTAAAGAAGCGGTACTTCCTGTTTTATCTCTCCGACTCCAGTCACTTCCAGCAGAAGTATCGCTAGATTCTATAGAAAAGCCCGATTTCAATGGCGCGGTACTAGCACTCGATCTAGAAGTTATGGATTCAGGACTAATTTCCATTTTATCCAAATCACTGGAGTCGGTGGACTGTCCAACTTTCAAAGAAGACCTTTTGTCGGTGCTTGTGCATAATGAATCTACACTTATTTCCGACTCTAAAGAGTAGCCTGTTTCGAGAGATTGACTTGTATCGTAAGTTCCTGATTCTATAGTAATTTCAGGATTTCCGTTGCTAGATGAAATTGCGCTATCATCGTCTGGATTTTTGGCGTCTATATCCGATAATTTTTCATCTATACCTATTTTAGTGACATTGTACTGTATGTTGGCACAATTATTCAAATAAACATCTTCGTCGCTAGTTACTTTCATACATTTTTTTAATTCCCTATATTTATTAATGATTGGGTCAACGTCTTTTGACCTCTTTTTGCTTTTAGTTTTTGTTCCACATTTAGGAAATAGTCTGTTGATATCTGATTCTTGTGTATCACTTAGTGAGGAAATATACTTTGCTTTTTCATTTGTGCTCATTTTGCTCAAATTGTGCATTTCGCTACCTAATTTATTAACAAGTGGTTCTTCAAGATGTTGCAGACTATCTGATAGCTCATCTAATATTTTCTGTGTGTTTCTATCTTCTTCTTCTCGCTTTAATCTGAGTGAAATACTTTTTTCACTACTGCTACTGCTTGGTAAGTCAAAATCTTCTTCATTAATACGTTTGGAGTATTCGTCAATTTCTTGTAGTAATTTCTCACTGAGTTTTTCAGCGAATTCGGTTAAATGTTGATTACGATCTTGTTCGACAACCCAGTCATCTTCTTTAGCTATCATGTCCGACTTGCATGTAACTAATGGCTCATTCGCGATATTTCTATTGAAACTTTCGGATTTTGAAATGGATTTTTCTGAATCAGTACTTGACATAGATATAGAATCGTATGGTAATCTCGTTGGACTTCTGTGATTCTTTTCATCTAACGATCGCCCATCTAGCCTATTTGGGGATAATCTGTTTAGGCTCCACGTAGAATTACTTGTGCTACCCAGTTTAGGTGATCTGTCTTTTGATCTTCGACCTGGTGAAAGCCGTTCTAAGCTTGAAGAACTTCCACTAGAGCTGGTATGGGATTGTGATCTGGATCTATCTTCTAATATCCTCAAATCTCCCGGTGACAATTTATTTAAACTCCAATTGCTACTGCTACTACTGCTTGAAGCGCCTTGCACAATGGCTAATGCTTCTGTGCTTTCAAGCTTGTCAAATTGTTTTCGTTTCGCTCGTGGGCTGTGTTGTATAACAGTTTCACAAGTTTCGTCTAATGACTGAGCTACTTCAGCTGCTGCTTCAATCAAACTCTGTGCAGGCGATGATGAAGTAGATTTTTCTGTTCTGTTAGATGAAATGTGTTCTTTCTTTTCCTCAGATACAGTAGCATTTGATAAATCTGTAACAAAACAAATTTTTATGAAGTAATACATAACGAAATTTTTAATATTAAATAAATAAAAAAATTACCTTTTTCCATTGCAATTTTTCTTAGTTCATCTGGAATAACGCTAATGACACTATCTACTGAATCTGGTGAAGATACACCACTAGAATCACTGTCCATATCGTCAGTCGCTGGATTAAAAAGTTCAAGAGACATTAGTTTTGGATGACTTTTAGCTATAGGTTCAGGTCTATTGGTTCTGACAATGGGGAATGGAGGCCTTCTGGAAACACTCAGTGGCGGAATGCCTTTATTAAGCATTTCCTTTATTTGTTTTATTCTCTCTTTTCTTTTTCTGTCGGCCAGACGAGAATCTAATGTATCATTTGTAGATGACTTATTTGGTTCTTTGGGTTTAAATTGTGGAATCTCTGGTAGTTCTGCTACAGTCTGTAATGTAATTTTCGGGTAAGGTTTAATATCTTGTAAGATGACCCGCGGTGTTAATTCATTTGTTTCAGCAGTAAGTTTATGTATTTCTTCAATATCTTTATTGATTTCAGCTAGTAGTTCTTTTGTTACTTCGCTTGGGGTTTCTTCTTCCTCCTTAATAGGAGGTATAGGATCCGGTTCCTCGAATACTTCTATTGAAATGTTTCGATTTATTACGGGCAGTGGTTCTGGCTTTATATTTTTCTCGTCTGATTCTGATTTGGGTGGTGAATTCGGCTGACTTTTTGACTGTGGTTTCAAAGGTGGCGTATTTGATGAATTTGTTGTAGAATAATTCTTTAAACTGTACTGTGCAACGAGAATTTTATTTACAGTCCCAGGGCTCTGAGTCGAGTTAGGTGACGCCGGTGGTCGAATTAATGAAAAAGATTGTTTTAACCTAGGAGATGGTAAGCCCGGTGAAGTT
Source organism: Pharmacophagus antenor (assembly GCA_018245475.1). Taxonomy (NCBI): domain Eukaryota; kingdom Metazoa; phylum Arthropoda; class Insecta; order Lepidoptera; family Papilionidae; genus Pharmacophagus; species Pharmacophagus antenor. The sequence continues at coordinate 5,348 of DWQX01001842.1, read as the reverse complement.
TTCATCCTTGGAGAGGTTGGCACTGAAGAAACTTTCAATCGGGGAGATGTGGGCCCCGGGGAAAGTGGAGTAGGAGATAAAGGATCTCCAGATCCATCAGCTTTTGGTACGTAAATAACCGATGCAAAGCTATCTTCCGAATCTACACTCGTGTCACTTTGAAGACTGCTATCTTTTGAAGAATCGGACCCATCTTCTCTTGAATGACGTCTTTCCGGAAAATTTTTTTCACTGTTTGCATTATTATCGCTTGGTGTTGGAACTTCGGAAACGGGACCATGTGACTTCCACCCCTGAAGCATTCTTACAAATACAGTGACTTTATCAATGTTCGTTGTCGATGTTTTAAATTTGTTAGTAAGGCCATTTTTAAGGGATTGGAATTTTTTGGCTGTTGTCGCCGATGTAGAGAATATTGAATCTCGTATCGAGTCTAATGCTCCAGGCCTGCGATACAAATATTCTTCGTTTAATGACGCTTGTTTTTGAATATTTTTCCTTAGATGTTCTTTTTCTCTCAAGCGTTCAGCAGACATTAGTTCTTCGTTCAAAGAAGTTTGCTTAAATACACCGGGCTTTTTGGACTGCAATCGAGGAGTATGAATTTTAAAATTAGGCATCTCTTCCACCATGCTCTTCATATCTGTTGGTTTATCTAGATCTTCCTCTGCGTCATCTTCGTTTATAGACTTCTTTTGTTTTACGAGTTTAGGTTTCTTACGCGTTTCGATTGTTTCTGTAGAAGAGGTATCTGGTGGAGGAGGCTCAGAATCGTCACCACCAAGACTCGGTAAACTTGACCGTGATCGTACTAATGTTCTGCGTTCGATTTCAGCTATATCAGTTAAGCTTCTTGATTTTAATGTTGATGCATCCGATATTTGTGAAACCAGTCTACATGGTAATGCTTCATCAAGACGTCTTAGTTCAATTGGCAAGTCAGCTGCCGGCGGCTCTGGTCGCGGACAAGGTCTTTGATTCGCTCTCGTGCTAAGGCTCCACGAAGGCAAGAATGAGCGGCGACCAGCAAGACGCTGAAGTGCTCGCCTAACAAATGAGTAGCATGTCTCATTTGGCGATGAGAGGGAAGATGAACCTGGAGATCCGTCTCGATTTTTCCACGTTTCGTTCCTGTGAAAATAATCAGAAAGTTTTTACGTATTCTGTATAGAGATACATAATTCAAAAATTACTAAGAACTTCCTTTACCGCTCATTATCTACCGACAGGAATCGGGGCGTTGGTGTTGAAGGGCACAATGTCGCAGGTCTATGCCATGGTATCAGGACATCCTGAAACATATTTTTCTTTTCATTCAAATATCTGTACATAAGTAATTTACTTAAATTTTGCTTTGCTATATACAATTTATGATATGATGAAATATTGTAAAATTTTCGCTATTTAACGTGCAAATTAAATGAGGATTTAATTAAGGATTAAATCAAGACATATGTAATTTATTTGTTAGATAATTTTTTTGAAAATATGCATGTGTGGGCGGCATTGCGCTGGGCAAGTCACTGGATGCAGAATTTACTCCTCGTTGTATGAGTAATGTCAGAGTTCTTGTGATGAAATTGAAATTGCTAAATTTTCATAAATATTATTCACCATTAATGTTTATAATTTAGACTTTTTGATTGTATCATATTTAATCGACGTTAACAAGGAGTTTCTAAACTAGATTCTTGTTCTTTTTTGTTGCTTTTGTTTTACGTATGAACAAGCATAACTTTAGTGAGTGGTTTGATTATGATTGTTATGTTTTATTGGATAGATTGTACCACCAAGATAGTCCCGTAAAAATGTTTCCTAAAATAGTAAGAAAAAAAAAACAAAATATTATACTTTGACACCTAATAATATAATAATTTTCATACAACATTTGTCTCTTTTATTCGGTTTATATTTCTTGTCGCTTCTAATTTTGAGTATAAGTATCATTACTTACTTTTCTAATGACGAAAAGTATCTTCTTAATGTTAATTATTTATATTAATTTACAGTCTAATTTTGTTAGTCTTGTGGTTTTGTTTGTATCGGCAAGGAACTGGTACATGACCTCTATTTCACGTCATATTAAATGACAATGAAGTCGTAGATAATAAAGCACGCTCGACCAGAATACTCTGACTGTCACATGTTTGACTGCCGGAAGATAATAATACTGTTATGGCAGCAGATTGAAACTGAGGGAGAAAGCTAATCAGGCAGGTTCGGTAAAAACCTTAGTACCATCCAGATTCTACTACTTACGCGGGACGGGTTATGTCAGATTGTCAAAACGAAATGTATACCTGCGAGTGAAAATTCCTGCCCTCATGTTCCATCGCCCACACGGTCAGTAGCAATCGGCCACCGATTCTGGTAACCCGCGCCAGCTCCCGCAAGGCCATTGCGCGCCTCTCCACCGTCGCGAAGTGGTGGACCACGGCGATGGACAGCACCGCGTCGAACGACTCGTCGCGGAACGGTAGGCTGAGGTTGTCGCATAATACCACCTATACCAATACAAGATGATCAATTTTTAGATCGACCATTCACCAGGTGACGCTCGGAAGTGAAGGAAAGAAACTGTGTTTATAATTATCACACAAGGGAAGGAAGTTTTAAAATATGCTATGGGGGGAACGAGATATCGCGTTTTTTGCAAATCGTAGGTCTAGTTTTTGTCTTTTTTTAAAGAATTTTTTATGCGAATAAAACACCAAATTTATATTAGAAATGTAACGTATTCGATTTCTATTGATTGCCAAGCACATTAGTAAAGAATGATTTACGTCTAATTGCAATTAAAATAAACTTTTCATATATCACCACCTCGTTGCTCTGTTGGCGCGCCTGCGCAGTCAGCCGTGTGCACCGGTCTCCACCCACCGTGAACACAGACGGATTCAGGTCCAGGTATTTACCGTTACCGCAACCTAACGTTGGAAAAAATATTACTATAAATGCTTTATTTTTACATTGACCAACTAAATGAAATTTATTTTTAAATTTTTGTGAACTAACGTTTGTACATATTCTGTTACACGTGCTATGGTTATACTTAATTGGAGTGATTTATTTATATTCGATGTAAATGTCTTTAAAATAGTATATTATTTGAGATTCTGGTGATTAGTGTAAATAAATAAGTAAATAATATTTTTTATATTAATTGAAACGAAGACATTTAAGATATTCAATCAAATTAGTCTAAACGCACCTCTAAATCTAGAAAAGTTATGTGTCACATTAAGAAATTAGTGATTTGCTTTATATTCTTTTTTGACAAAGTATACATTTACCTTATAGTAAACTCCCGCTCATAAGAAGCGCCATGCTTTATATGGACACGTTTTACATACAGGAATTCATAATTGAACTGTTTACAACAGACAAGACATCAGTTTCTAATGCCTGTGTACAACAAGGAAATTACATTTATTTATTTATTTCGTTCATCCCTTTGGGATATATGTATCATAGTATATTAATGGTTACTTCAGTTTCATTGTTATTTTATTATAAATTTTATATTTCACCATACAAAGCATCATAAATATATACAAACACGTTTTTTTTTAAATCAGTAAATAGTGTAAGTTTTCATATCACTACTTTTACCATCCCAAGACATGCATGCTATATTATTATGAATATAATGCGTGTTCGCTCTGAACTCGAAAGTTCGAAATACATTACTTGAAGGTCAACTCTGGCGGTAGAACGATGATCGATTTATTTTAACATTTTCGTATTCATGTAGACAGTGGAGAACTTTACCACATGTTACATAAGTTTGAAGCAGTTCACATTAGACGGGAAAGTTCGTATGAATATGTTATAATAACAATCAATTAAATTTCACGTGATTGCAAGTGACGATGACGCCTTTGATCATGCCACTAATGTAATTAATAAATAAATGAAACGTCCTGTTTTCGTTTGAGTTGTTTACCTACATAGGAATTTCAACGCAAGATATACTGTATCATTAGAACTTCGGACCTTAGCTTTTTAATGTATAATAAATAATGTTATCTATTAATTATGGAAGAATAGTAGATTTATTAGTTATATTAATAATGATAACTAGGGGGTACCCCTTTTCGAAAATCATAAAATTGCAACTTTGTATAATTTTTTAATTTACTGATAAAATTATTCGATGGTATATAAGATGTTGAAATTACGAAATTCAAACAATTATATACATATATAAATAATGTTAATATATGACATTTTGCGTATTTTTTAGACGATTGAATTTAAGTATATTTTTTACATTATGTGGTCAGCGTCATTATCCGATAATAATAAATAAATAAATTATCAAAAGTTTTTCATAAAAATAAAGAGATAATTTTTTTTTTTCACAAGAAAACCCTATTACATGGTAAACATTATGATTATATTATTAAATGATCACAATATTAATAATCAGTTTTAATTTGTGTAACAAGAGTGTTCGGTCTAAAAAGGCATCTCAATGATTATAATAAATTATAGTAAATTTTTTTATGTATATAACATGAACAGGCAGCAGAAGCGTGGGCGTTTATTTAAATTATGGCATTTATGTACACCGTAATTAATGTGGGATGAATTGTGCTCAACGGAGATTAAAATAACAGGCAACCTTCTGACCTCTCACAAAATAGTACGTGGGCGGCAAGCGGGGGAACTATTTAGGTAGATATTTACACTATGCTAGTTTAATACCGGACAAAGGACTTAACAGCCGTCGCGGCGCAGTAGTTTTCCACTTGCCTTGTAAAGCTCGAGTTCAATTCCGGGGACACATGTGTAGTGGAGTCTGCATGGTGGTAAGATTTTTCGAACTTGTCTGTTTAGCTATCATCGTTAACATCAATCTGCCGCTATGTTGAGAATGCATTGCCATGTTCCGACAGTCATACATGTGAGAATCAAAGTATTGATGTCAATTGACAATGAGCCCTCTACGGTAATCATGTGAAATATAGGTTAAGTGTCAGTCCATTGCGATAAAGGACTTTGGATTTCATAATATGTTTTCCTTTACCGGAAACTCAAGTTAATTAGGGATCCAACCTTTAAGTATTAAAAAGCGAAAAACACCGCATTTACAAATGAGCAATCACAGCATTGTTGAATAAGTAGAATGAAAAGTTAGCTAACGATTGCTGAAAAATCGTAAAGAAGAATAAGGATATTTCAGGGTAAAATATTCAGGTTTATTAAAAAATATTGAACAGATAAAGACAAAGATTAAAAATTATCTGGTGCATATACACTGCCGGCCCAAAGTTTGAGACCACCTTGAAAAAATTACAATATTGAATAAAACTCCAAAAGTTAGTGCTCTACAAATTATTTAT
>DWQX01001841.1:0-25033 GCA_018245475.1 Pharmacophagus antenor | reverse complement strand
TTAAAACAATTAAAACATGTACTAACCACCGAAACATTTATTTCAGCAATTTTAGGAAACTTAAATATTATTTACCAGATAATTTATGTTGAATATTCTAGTTTTCATTTACTTTTCATACATTTCAACCATATTAATTGTACTGAATGTACAAAATACAACATAATCTTCTATTGAAAGCCTTTTACATATTGTCTTTTATGATAAAGCTTCATATGAATTCATATCTGTTTATCAGGAAGCCTACATTGCGTTGCTTGTACGGATACTGGTGAAGTGTACACGTGGGGGGATAACGATGAGGGGCAGTTAGGCGATGGTACTACGCTTGCAGCTCAAAGGCCTCGTCTGTTGATGGCTTTGCAGGTGCCACATTGTATTTACTATCTATCTATACATGTAAAATTATAAGTTCCAATTGATTCTCTGACTGTAACCTATATATATATATATGAGCATAAAGTGCTGGTTAGAGAAACATTATATGGGTTCTATAAAACTCCGCCCCGAACGAACTAGAGGGAAACTCTGGCACGAAACTCTGAAAATGCTGATAAAAAAGTAATACAAAGGATTATATATTTACCTCAAAGCAGATTTTTTTAATAACCCTATGTATTATTATGGTTGAAGTATAAAAGAAGACGTCAAGATTAGTGGAATATGACTTTTACAGGGCAAGCGCGTGACTAAAGTGGCGTGCGGCAGCGCGCACACGGTGGCGCTGTGCGTGGAGGCGCTGCAGCCGCCCCGCGCACCGCCAGCTCCGCCCCTCGAGTGTCACCTGCTGCGGGATCTCGCACCAACCCTCATTTGCTACAGGCTTGTACGTTACATTTTTTCTTGCTCTCTAACTGTTTCTTTTACTGTTATTGTTTTTACAAGATATCCCATAGAGAAATTCTCTAACTTTTCATACGACGTTAAGACAGCTATAAAAAACCTACATCTTCCATCCTGCAGTAGGCTATCGAGGTGACTTTCGCCTTACGAAACAAGACTTCGTTTCGTGCCACGTGACCGGAAATACTGATTCTTTTCTACAATAAACTAATATTTGACTAATTAATAAATAATGCCGCTACTCTGCTGATATAATTCCCGACAAGTTTTTGTGAAAATTACTTTAAACCTTGTTACTAAACATTTTAATCCGTTCCAAAATCTATTTTATTGCTAAACATTATACTAAATATTTTAAAATGTTAACGATATTGAATTCTCATAAACGAATGTGGAAAATGTGCAACAGTATACAGATGTCATAAAAAAATTCTGTTATACTGCAGTTGTAGATTTATCATTTTGTTTCTTTATTTCGCGGTATAACTATTTATAACAAAAAACTTTTAAGTTTATTTTTATATTTTGCAGGTATTACTTCATCAGTTTTCCGAGTTGGTGTGTTCAAATTTACCTTTATTAATTTTGGACGGACCATTGGATCAGTTAAGAACATTGCTATTCTACAGTGTCAAAGAAGCAGCATTCAGAAAGGTATTGCCTTCTTCTTGTGTTGTCTGTTTCACTGTAACTGTTAAATTAAACCTACGCAACACCTTTAAGTCGATACGTGTTTTTGGCTACATTTTATTACACAATTTGAATAAAAAAGCACTAAGAGTTTTTATTTATATGTAGTATTGATCTATATTTCATCATCATAATCATTAACCGGTATACGCCCACTGCTGGACACAGGATCTGTAGTTCAATTTGATTTATGAACTTTGTATAAAATGAATAAAAACATATTTGTATCATTTTCTAAAATCTACATTGCATTTTATAACTTATGTCAGGCAATAATGGCGACAATGGTGCGCGAACGGCAGCACGGGCCGGTAGTGGAGTTATCGCGGGTAGCTGCGCGGCGAGCACGCCGCGGGGGCGCAGGTTTGGCGGGCGCGGGCGGCATGCGCTCTGTGTTCGGGCAGATGGTAGCGCGGCTGCCCGTGCTCACACAGGATGCGCTCGCGTTACCGCACCGCGTCTGGAAGGTCAAGTTTGTTGGTGTGTATTGAAATATTATTTTAAAAATTAATTGAATGGATAATTTATTTTGACATACTTATAACATGTTGCGTGCACAATAAAACATTAAGAGAGTCTGATGTTCAGCGATAATGCATATAATGATGGTGTGTGATGATGCAATTTTGCCTTACGACATGTTTATAAAATGTATTTGTATTATGTCGAACGTAGCTCGTTACATATATGACTTCTTTCACTCGCTAGGGGAGAGCGTGGACGACTGCGGCGGCGGATACAGCGAAAGCATAGCGGAGATGTGTGAGGAGCTGCAGAACGGCTCACTGCCGCTGATGATGGCGACACCCAACGGGCGAGGAGATGCGGGCGCCTCACGAGACGCCTTCCTACTCAACCCCACCGCCAATACCCCTTTGCATCTCAACTGTTTCCGATTCCTAGGTGACGTCAACTTCTTTCCTTTATTTAAACTTTAAGACTGTACAAAAACGGAATAACTACTGTATTTGCAAATTGTTTTAAAATTCATTAATTCATATCCTTATTAACATTCATTACTTCTTTTTTTATTTTATTTTAGAACTGTTGTCCTTGTTGTGAATGTCGGTACCATTATCAACCTCATTTTAAAATAATTTATATCAGTCATATTGCCATAGTAACCGAATTATTTTCTCTGCGTTATATACTTTGTTAATATTAAAAAAATATGCATTATTCTATGAGAGCAACCAAACCATCTACGTGAGATTTAAAATCTTTGCATTACCTTTTAGTATATTTTCGTGCAGGTGTATTAATGGGCATCGCCATACGTACCGGGTCTCCGCTGGCGCTGTCCGTCGCGGAAGGCGTGTGGCGGCAATTAGCCGGGCAACCCCTACGTCCACAGGACTTAGCCGAAGTAGACAAAGACTTTCTACCCGCACTGCTCTGCATACGAGATATGACTGCCGCTAATAAGGTAAAGCACGGGCACATGTGACGTGACCAATATTATGCCTGTAGCGAAAGTCAAAACAATATTAAATGTACACTCTTTTGGTCTTCAACAACACTTTAATTTATTGCACTAATTACGTTTTATTAATTTTACTTAAAATCATTGCTTAAGTAGTGCAGGCTGAACTTGTCTAGTGCTGATAGAATTTTTTATGATTACTACATAGTTTGAATACTGGAATAATACATACGACGCATTTCACTTTTACTCTTTATTGTAATATAAAGTACTTAATGTAATACAGGATTTAATTATTAATTTGTGTGAGTTATATATATCGTACTAGATATCACCCGCCTGCTTCTCTGGACATAATAATTTGTTATTTAATGTTAAAATTAATCCCCCGTCGGTAGTTTCGCCAAATGCTGCGGCCATTAACTTGAATAATAAAAAGTTTCATTAAAATTCGAATCCACTTTTCGCTTTTTTAGATATGGAATTTTGTAAATCACTAGATACCTCACAGTAAATGAACACACTGCAAATTTAATGTTCTTAGTATTAGAGGTTTAGACTGAGCGATAATATGTGTAGATTAGTGAGTCAGTCAGGACTTTTTATATGGATAGATTTCTCAATATAAAACAGGTCTTCAGGAAAAAATATGTAATGAAATAAGCAGTACCTTCTTACATAATTATCATTATATGATCTTTTAACATAGTTATACGCATAAAAATAATAAAATGTCACTCGCACAGGAACTTCAAAATTTGGAATTGCCGTTTTCAATACCATCGGCGGCGGGACACGAGGTGCCACTTTCGACCCGTCACAAGCGCGTCACTCCCGATAACAAGGACGAATATGTACAGCTGGCACTACATTACAGGTACGTTCGCTGTTCTTACTGTCTATCCAAAAGAATTTTGCTTTACGTATTATAAGCTAATAATGTTGTAAGTGCAATCGAAATACGCGTTTTATCTCTATCTAGCTAGCTTTTGGAAACGTTTTGTGTCGAGTATGTTATGATAAACTAAATTAAAATATTTAACACAATCTTCACAAAACTATGACGTAATAAAACGGGTACCGTGGGGATATGATGTGGACGCAGAAGCGTGTGGGATAAGGGTGCAGTTATGTGTGTGGCTATGAACGATACCATGGCGTTTCATAGACAGCCAATCGTGCACTGTAAGACCATCAAATATGCATGTTGTTATTGAGAATGTTAAAGTGGATTAAAAAAAACTGGCTACGCCTTCTAGACTGCACGAGTTCGACGACCAGGTGCGCGCGGTGCGTGACGGCATCTCGCGCGTGGTGCCCGCGCCGCTGCTCGCGCTGTTTACCGCCGCCGAGCTCGAGGCGCTTGTGTGCGGCTCGCCCGACATACCCGTCCAGGCACTGCGCGCATCCGCAACCTATAAGGGTAAGCCAGCTTTTCATTTAACACAGACATATTCCTTTGTTTTATCTTGTCGCTGGTCGTAAACAAAAAATATTTACAAATCAGTTTAAACAACTATTAAAGGATTATTTTATATTATTTAGTATATTTTTTTACCCAGCGCTGTCAGAGCATTTAGAACCTTTTAAAGGGCGCCAGAAATTTTTTATTTTTCATTTCCACATTGACAGCCACTGGTGACTCACGCATGAATGTGAGAACATTGAGTAGCGCCGGGATTACTGTGTTCTGGCAGTCGTACGTATAGATATGAGAGCCAAAGTATTTTGTTATAGTACTCTCACCATCTGCGACCTCATTGTATCGTAATATAATTCGGTCTCAATAACCATATGCATGTCATATGTAACGTCAATGTGACCATCCAGATGATTTCGAAAAACCTTACAACCGAACTCCACATCTTCTGCAACTTCAGAATTAAATCAACGATCTCCAGTTACTAGAGAGTAGAATGGCGCTGCACCACAGTGTTAAGTAGCGCTTTTAATATTACGTGAACACATACAGGTATAGATCCTAACGCACCTCTAGTGCAGTGGTTCTGGGAGGTGATGGAGGAACTGTCCGGAAGTGAACGAGCGCTGTTCCTGCGTTTCGTTTGGGGAAGGACTCGTTTGCCACGGGCACCGCAGGACCCCAGGCAAAGAGATTTCGTATTACAGGTCAGTAAATGTCCTTTCAGTTTGTTGTATTAAAATCTAACCCAAAACTAGTGAATTACTTCAATACGCGCTTAGTCGTGAAACTCCAGATACAGATTTTAGACGCCAATAGTTCATAGTGTGTTAGTACATTTTCTTATTTTGATGAAATGGTTAGTTTGATTCAAATAAGTTCTCATCAATTATTCAACAATATCAATCTATTCTACCAGGTATTAGACAAATATCAACCGCCAGATCACTTTCTCCCTGAGAGCTACACATGTTTCTTCCTTCTCAAGATGCCAAGATACTCTTGCAAGGCAGTCCTGCGAGAAAAACTCAGGTATATATTGCTATTTCTTACATTCGTCGTAACGCGGATTCTTTTATAACGATCTCTACACAATTTAATGATTGAAAAACTTAATAAAATTATCTTGGAAATCACAATTTTTAACCGTACCGTTGTAATATATTCAATTATTATGATACTTTCATTGGCATATAATCGCCAATAAGGAATTTACACATAAAACTATAAAAGTAACATTGTTGTTACTTTTAAAAGAAAATCGATGATAATTATAATTTTGTATGGCTACAAATTACTTTAGTTTGTTTATTTACAATTTAATATTTCAATTAATTGCAGTAAATAATTAGCTTCTTTGTATGTAATGTAAATTTTACCTCAAATAGCAAGTCTTCACTCGTTTATTCTGTATCTTTGCTAACTTTTTAACATATATTATTTCTTTCTTAACAAAAATAGATTGCATGCTGATGTTGATTTTTTGTGCCGTTTTTTTTCCCCATCTAGGTAGATAGATTAATTTTTAAAGGCCCACCTTTATTTCAAAATATGCTACTTGGTAGTCTAATTTGAATAAATGTGGTCCTTCTTTGATTCTGAAATTAATGTATATGCGATATACAGATACGCAATACACTTCTGCAAAAGCATCGACACGGACGAGTACGCGCGAGTCGCTCTGAGCGCTGCCGAACGCGTCTCCTCTGAGGAGTCGGACTCGGACGGCGACGCTACACCTACGCCGGCAGCCCCGCCGCCCGCCCTCTACTCAATCTCTAGAGCTCCCACGTGGCTGTAAACCGGGCGTGGAAGCTCTAATTACTAATAATTTTACTTATGCAACGATCACTTCATAGGAAATATGCATTTTTTTTCTATTATTTATCATATAACTTAGAACACTGTAACAAAGAATATCCAACTCTTAAAAGAAATTTATATTTCAAAAATTAAAGGTCGCCAACTGTCATAAGCAGTCTAGGCTTGCCAGTTTGGAACGTTATGTGTGACGCTATAACATGGACTGACGTCCCCACAAACCTGTTACAGTCCTTGCAATAACACAAAACCCCCTTTTGTTTATGATTTCTTCCGTAATATTCAATGTATATTCCTTAATGCAATTCTTACGATCTATCCCTTGTCTCACATAGTTATAAACTCCGTATATAAATCACCAGTCGTTTACACTCAATTGACAGCATAATTATTAATCTTAATAGTAATTACATTCACCGCATATACTAAAAGTTAGAAACGAGACGCAATTTGATATAAAACTCATTTTGTTCATTTATTGTTGTTATTTTTTAATTTCCACATTTTTTCACAGCTTAAATGCAGTTTTAAAGTATGGGAACCAATATCGTTACTTAAATTGTATTAAAGAGAGTAAACAGGATTGAAAGGGTAAGAAATGAAATCTCGCATAAAAATGTTTTTAGATATAAAATTTTGTAGAAGTTTCTTATGGATAACTTCATTCGTCCAATGAGTGTGCAGGACATTTGTGTACCTCTTATAAGTTAAAGAATTAAAGGTTTTTGGATGTGGTACAATAAATATTTAATCTTGGTTCTTATTATACTATTATAATATTTTGTGCTTGGTTCTTTAATTAAAAAGTTACTAACTCTTCTTCTATTTAATGGTTGTGTGGTGTTAATATGGTAAAAGAGTAATTAAAATGATAGAAGATAATGTTAATAATAATAGGAAACCAATTAGGACTCTAATGTAAATTATGATAAAAAACTTTTAAAACAAAGACTACATTGGCTTGTAACAAAATACTCATAGTGATAGATATTGTATTTTAAAGTAAATAAAATTTTAAAACATCTGAGTTTTGTGAAATTGGTACATGTAGTATACTAGAGGTTTTAAAAATAAAATGTTCACAATTTTTATGACCGAGGCCTTAATTCCGAATACACGTTGGATGTATAATACATTCGAAATATATTTAAAAAGGCTTCTCAGTTACTGTATGTTTTATAGATCACCAACGTTAGCAATCTCTTTTTTTAATATTTGCATTCCATTTACTAAAAAACAAGGCTTACAGCTTTGCTATAAATCAATTCAGTAAAATAATTAAATAATAAATACTGAGCAACGAGAAGAGGATATGCGGTCATTCCCTTGGGAGTTGTAATGTCTATGTAATTTTCAATTGTATTTCTTAAGATATTGTAGTTAAATAACGGATTCAATTTATACACACGGCTGGTATCTTTTATATTAGAGGCATGCTGTGGTGCATTTCACTGAGCAATTTTAATGCTAGTCATGGTACTGTTGGAGAAATGTAATCATGTATGTATTGACATGTGATATTGGATTATTCTTTTCAATATATTATTTACAGTATTACAATTATCACTTTTAATTAAGAAGCTTTAGATTGTTACGTAGTATCGTGTCATAATACAAAATGTCTTTGCATCACAATTATTATTATCATCATAAAAGGCTTGCAGATAACTCAAAATTTTTGTGATACTCGAATTAAACAAATATCACCTAACAGGTTCTATAGATATGGTGCTAGTGCTTTGCTTTTAGAAATAGGGAATTGAGGAAGCATAGCCTGCACAAAGTAGTTTCAGGTCAATAGAAATAAGAATCCATATGATTATAAAATTTTAATAAAATTTCTCCATTACATCACATTTTCTTGAATTAATGTAATAATTAAATAGTTAATAATCTTTAAAAAAGTGTAATACTATTCTGTTAACACCAAAGAAATCCATATTTTCTTAAGACTGTTCTTTCTCTATAATAAGATCTGTAATTTTGTCTGTGGTCTGTCCAATGCTATATTTATTTTCTGCATATGTATATCAATAAAATGATTTATCTTAACTGATGTTTTATTTCTCTTAATAAAGTTTCACATGCATTAAATTCTACCATTACTATTTACCAAGTTTGTGTCAGGCCATCTATAACATCAGCCCTCAATGTGAATCTGCTGCTAACTTACAAGTCAGATGAGTTACATGCCTGAGTATTCTGGGAGATCATCTGACGCCTTATTTATTACTAATTGTGGATAAAAAGCGATGTTTAAGTGAAAGAGAAAAAAAGTTTCACATGATTTTAATATACACTAATTTACAGCTTGCACTTAAAAAATTATAAGTTGTAACACAATTTGCACTTATAAATAAATTATAGCATGCTAAGTCACTTCTTGGATTTGGGTTTCAAAGTAAAGTATAGTATTAGAGCACCGAAGACTGCATATGTAGCTTTAGCTGTCTGTAACAAAACATATACTAGTTAAAAAAAATAAAATGTGAATTATTTTAACAATAAAATTTACAAATAATTTTTATTTGTAATGCCTGTTAACATTAGTTTAGTGCTTAATGAGTTCTGTTTTAAAAAAATAAAACTGATACTAAATAGAAACTGAAGAAAGTTTGAACAGTAGTGAGTGATTGGTGTAAAACAAAATTGACCTGGTTGAGTTTTTGTTAATTGTTTGTTACTGACCCATTGGTCAGTAAGGGTAATGACATTTCATTACCCTTACAAAGAAAAGTACATCTATCAAAATCAGATAAGTATTAAAAATATGGTTAAATATACGAAATACTAGCCAAGCCCAAGAAGGTTTCGTACCACAAAACTTTCTCTTGCATAAATGCAAATAAAATGTTTCTTTTATTTTTTTTCCACCAAAAATTTTACCCATTATGATTCTTAAGATTAACTGTCCGGCTTAGTAATAGGAATCCATTTGAGACCTTTCTAGGTATGGTACATTAGAGACCAAAAATGAGCATATAAAATACACAACGGATACCTTCATTCTGTCATAATTGTAATTACCAAAAACTTTATTACAACAGTTTTTAAGTATTTAAGGTTATCATTTATCAAGTATGAAAAATACACATTTTTCGATTTTTAAAAAAGTAACAATACCAAATACAAATAAACAGAAAATAAAATAATAAGCAAAAACAGTTTTTTGTATATACTCTGTTTAAATTGAATTATTTTAAAACAGTGTGGTGAAACACAACTGCACTTGACACATCTAATAATGCAGAGCATTGCATATTTCTGAATGAAACAGTTTCTGAATTTTTGTACATTTCCAATCAGTTTGGATGAGGTGTGCCATTAATCCTTTAAGATTCCTGATATGCACTAGTAAATGTTTTACCAGACTTAATGCTTGTAATCAGGTTTAACTTGCTTTATGAAGTAATACTCTTGTGAAAACATAATTCATAAAATGTTTTTTGGCATTTTCTAATGATAAAAAAACATCTTAAAGGATGAAAGAGTAGTGGTGGTAGTGCTTTGAAACAGTTGTAATAAGTTTTTATATTGAAAAACAAAAGAAAAAAGACTACTTCAGCAGTCAAACTGTTACAAAATGTTTTGTAAGAGAATTGAAAAATGACATTGTATTACAGGTCGCCAATAAAGAGATGATTTCAAAATTGCAGTCCTTTTAGTTTCTTAGTTACTACACGCAATTACTGTTTATAAAACATGTGGCCAAAAATATAAAAAAAATATTGAGTATTAATAAAACAGCTTATATTTTAAGAAGTATACAAGAAAACAACTTTTTGGGTATTATTTACATAAATCAAATAATAATTTTAGTTAATGTAAACATCAATAGAGTAAAAATAATATTGTTTGGGCAATCAGCTAGTAATTATAAACAATTATATTACACAAAACCATCGTTTAGTAATTAAATATTAGCTTTGACTTAGTTAATTTTTACGTTTGTATATATATTAAATTATTGTATAAAAGAGAATAAAGTCACTTATCAAAGTTTAATAGAAGTATTTTTATTTAAGTATGAAATTTATATATTTTTAATTACATTTCATAATATTTACATAAATTGAGAAAAATAGTCAGGATTGAAACGCTAAACTGAATAAATCATAGAAATTAAGTATTTAGTACCAATTATACATTATGTACTTACATTAGCCCTTCCTCTCATAGTTTGGCTGTTAAAATACTTGGACAGTCCCTTGAGTTGGGATTCATCGACGGAGTCACCGGCCATTCTGCGTAATACGAAAAAATAATGTCAATCATGAGTTGTATTAGCATATTATAAAATTTCACCCTTCATCACTAAATAATAAAATAATTACCTGAACGTAAACTTCGTGTCTTATGTAATTACAATCCCCCCGTATGGATAGGATACCTTAAATCTGCATGACAGAAAAGAGTACGTTCCGTTCGTATGTTACGTTTTTAATACGATATAATAAAGTAACAATATAAATATGAGTTACATATTAAAATAAAAAAAAACGAAATAGTATAAAATGTTATTATAGATTTAAGATTTTCAATTAGTTTCATTCTGCCTCTGTAGTCATTTTCGGGATGTTTTTGATTTCTTCGTCTTGTGATAAATATAGTATAACGTAAGGAAAGCTATAGTTACTTTTGATACCTGTAATAAAATATTATGTATTTATTATAGTCTATACTATTATAGTTCATACGTTAACCATTCATAAAATAAGGAAAAATCTCGTCGCTATGTAAACCATTCGGTCCCTCTCCCCCCTTTAAATTGTATTTGAATCTCTTATTAAAATATAAAAATACCTAATTTCCTTGTTGTTTTGTTTAAGTAATTAATAGAAGCCTAAACACTTAAGACTAAAATAAATTTTGTTCGAGAAAATTGACTTGCTTTGTACGGATCGTTATCTTGGAAAATGAATTATTTTGTAATAATTTAAGTATATGTATTCGTGCGCTTATAATGATAGAAAATAAATTTTCGACAATGACGAAGGTATCGTAAATAATAAATATCGGTGAATTTTAGACTAAAAATTCATACTTAAAAAATAATCACACTTATATACTAACATTTGCCCTTCCTGTTTTCGTTTGGCTGTTGAAATAACGGCTTAATCCTTTTAGTTCTTCTTCTTTACCAGACATATCAAGTAAAAATGTAGTTAATTTCTCTATTACTATTTACAATATGAAATAACGTCGATTTTGACATAAATTTTTTACTGGATATTTATATAAAACCTTAATTTAAAATATTTATGCTTACAGTACGTTTTGGAGAAGGAGTTATGTATTTATTATTATCTGTAGTTTTTAGATAAACTAAATTAATGAACTTTAACTTAATATAAATGAATACTTTAATAATGAGAATATTACTTTTAATTTCTGTTCAAAAACATCATTGTGAATTTTAATACTTTCTTTAAAATAAAATAAACTGGTCGACATGTTTGCTAGCATTTTTAGTTTCTTCTTATTATCAATTATATTTCATAGGAAAAATACTTCTGTTATTATACTGAATATAATCGAAAAACATGGTCCACACGATTTAAACAATTCATACCTAAGATGAGGCACCATGGTCACAGAACGTTAGGGTATTCCCAAAAAAGGGACAAACAGAAAAAAAAATATCAGTCATATTAGTTAATGTCGTGTTATATGTATATAATATTCATAGGTTAATGCTAGTATATAATGTAAAGGTAATCTTTGAATTTTTCTTACACTAGAAATGCCTCTATTACGCATAACACTATATCCGCTAGCACCACCACACTCGTGCGCTATACTCGCCGCCGAGTGAGGCGCCACATAGGCTCGTACACCGCGTACTAACGATATACTCAAATTCTGGGGCGTTTCTCACCCCCGCGGATCGCGACACAGGTAAACGATAGTCGGAAAAGGGGCCTACGTGTTCCTATGACAATCACATAGTTTGCCGCACTAAGAGCCATCACTCTTCTGCGATACTACCTCGCCGACATCTCTGTCAGCCTCTCTGGATTAGTCTTTATAAAAAATGTCATGTATCGTTTCGTGAGTCTTGAGTTCGATGAAGCTGGAAGTTGTCAAGAAGACTAACAGCGAGTAACTTCATTCAAATATAGAGAAATCTCCCATAGATGATACACTCTTATAATCAAACTTTATTCGATACATAATTATTATGTTTAATTAACTCGTCTTACAAAACATTTAAGTTTATTAATGTATTAATTACTTTGCGTAGTCATTTGTGGGAGAAGTGTAAATGTTATTTGGAATTTTTTAAGGTCTGTGTATGATCGATGAATCGATTTTTATTGAAGTGTACTTTTAACACAGTTTCCATAAATATAATTACTAACCCAAAAATTATATTGAAATGCAAATTTTAGTGCAAACCATATTTTGAATACTTATGGCGAATTACCTGAGTTAATACGAAAGGGTAAACCTTTTTTTGAATTTTACTTGTGTTAAAAAAAGTATGAGAGGGTGATCAAAAAGTAATGATAAACAGGTATTTCTAATAAAGATAAAAATCCAAAAAACACTTTTTTCGCTTCTTCGGTCCTTCACCACTTCTCAGCTAAAAAAATGTATAAATAAGACATCATTTGGAGGAGCTACATTTCCCGTCTCGCTCGCCGGAGCCGGAGCGAGACGGAAACAAAGCTCGCACTCCGCATACACTAGATACATCCGTATACCCGAGCGCTTCTCGCCCACAGACGAACGATAGTCGGAATTAGGGCCCGCGCCCCGACTTCGACTATTGAGAAGCTCGCCGCTTGACGGTTAGGCTAAATCAGCTCTCTGGCCAGTGTAATGTAGTGGGGGAGCTCACGGATCACCGGATCCTAGGGCCAGTTTCTTCAGTTCAGAAAATGGAGAAACACGAAGTGAAATGCGTCATCAAGTACGTCTGTTTGAAAAAAAGTCTATTAAAGAGATACACGCTGATTTGACAGAGATACTGGGGGGAGTCTGCTGCTCCATATTCTACGATGGCACGGTGGTGCAGAGTTTAAGTTGGGCCGAACATCCACAGAAGATGAACATCGCGTGGGACGCTCAACCTCGTCCCTCACTGAGTAAAACGAGAAAAAAATCGAAGATATCGTACTAGCAGACCGAAGAGTAACCGTCAGACATTTAGCTGAGGTCACAGGGATCTCATATGGCAGCATCCAAAGCATTTTGACCAGTAAAATGAATATGAAGGTCTCCGCGCAATGGGTACCGAAAACGTTAACGGACGAACAAAAGAAAAAGCGAGTTGACATTTCAAGATCCAATCTTGCAAAGTTCCAGGCTGTCCAAGAAATTTTTTTTGTCTCGATTTCTGATCATGAACGAAACATGGATCCATCATTTTGATCCTGACACCAAACAACAATCGATGCCTCCTGCACACAAAGCCGAAGTTGCGATGGCTGCCATTCGAGAAGCAGGCTTCGAACTGGTCGAACACCCACCCTATTATTATATATATTCCTCGGCTCAAGGAACACTTCAGCGGCAAGAAATTTGAGAATGATAGCGAGGTGATGGCTGCTGTAGAGGCATTTTGGCATAGCCAAGATAAAGTTTTTTTTTAAAGGGTATTATAGGTTTAGAGAAACGTTGGACTAAATGTATCGACTTTTTAGGAGACTATGTATAAAAATAAATTTAAACTAGAATCGTTGTTTTATTATACTCATTATCATTACTTTTTAATCGCCCCTCGTAATTACGACACGGCACAGACAAAACATTGAGATGGTATATGCATAATTAATAAATAATGCAGCATTACTTGGATTTATTTTCTTTTATTTATTACAATGACACAGATAAACATTAGAACTCACAAAAATTATACTTTTCTCAAAAAATGATAGAAAATCATTGTAGATTAATTTTTATCTGGTATTGATGATAGTTGGAAGAATTTTGAAATATTTTTATTACTAAAATGATTTTATAGAATTTGTTCATAATATCATAAGTTTCAACTCAGTCTGAAAGCTGCACATGTACATAAAAATACTTAGTATAATCCATATTTGAGATATATTTGTAATTTATTAATATCCATTAATAAAAAGTCATATCTAGTATATGAGGCCATTGCATAAAAATAAAGTATTAAATTTGATTTAAAATATTAAAAGGAAACTTAAACTTGTCTAAGAATAGAAATATCCTATATTATTTATAATCGACTAGTATGTAACACAACAAACTACTGAACTACATAAATTTGTAAATTACTTTGAAACATATCTTTTTAAAGTCATGTAATACATAATATTCTTGATGAATATTGATCATTCGAATTACGTACAAAAATGTTTGAGCTTCAAGTGTTTATCTCTCTAATTATTAAATATTTTCACCACTTTGCAACATTACTTTTCGCAGAAAAATATTCCATGATTTTGTTCTTATAAAACTGATAGATCACAGCTAAGACAGGACCAAAATATCGCCACAATCGCCATAACATTGCACTAGTCCTTCAGAAATTAAATGTCAGTATACACATCAACTGCAAGTATTTGTTATATCAAGAGATCTTCCCAATCATCTTTTTCCCTCTCTGTAAGTGACACTGAGGGTTTTGAGAGCTGTTTCAATTCTTGTTGCAATCTTGTAGGTACTGGATTATCACTGAGGTCTACATACTCTAGAGCTCTTGATCTAGCTAATCTGTCCACATCCACTTCTGAAATTTAACAATGTAACTATATTACTAAGCATAAATTATGTGTTCATAAGGTTTACATTGAGCCATTTAAATTAACCTAATTTATTTATTAATAAAACACAAAATTAGGTAATTGTGTTTTGTCAATTATCTCATTTTCATGTGCAAAAATAGAATTTTATCTATTATTGCCCAAAGATGAATTCACCTTAAATTAAAAAAAGAAAATCAATCAAGTACCAATAATTTGATTGTGGTGTGCTAAAAGAGTATGTAGGCTGGGACATTGAGGGGCAATATGAGGTAGTGCTACAAAGCTATTATGTGAAATATCCAGTCTCTGTAGACAGGCCAGGGTGCAAAATTCATCAGGTAGTCTTGCCATATGGTTGTTCGCGAGATTTAAATCTGAAAGAACAAAACAAAGAGTTTTTATGTCTGTAAAATAAGTAAAAATTAAATAAAAAATTGTAAACAACAAACTATTTTAATTTCAGAAACAGTTCTGTTGGCAATGAACTATAAAGCCACAAATACGCATGTAAATATAGGTCTATTCATTTAACACTCTTTTTGTTAGAAAGGGTTATAACAGTTTTGCAAAACCTAATGTTGCATACCAGTAAAAGTAGTTGATAATTAAAAAGACAATCAATAAGTTCAAATGTTGTTGTAATGAATTGAATTGGTTATTATATAAAATTACATATTATGAAGGTCAACAATTAAGATATGTATGTATAATAATGTATATATAAATTAACCCACCTGTGATTAAACTAAACTTTACTGTAAACTTTGGTGGTATTTTAGTAATAACATTTCCACTAAGGTCACAGCTCTTGAGTTCTGTGTGTCGCATCAGATGGTACACTGCATCAGGCACTTGCATCAACTGACATTCTGATAAATCTGCAATAAAAGAATATAGAATTATATAAAAATATAAACTGCTACAGAAATAGAAGTATTATAAAATATGCATGTATTATTTACAGAATGTGTTATTGCACGAAATCAATAAGTATGTGAAAAATTTATAATAATTCACATGTGACAGAGTGATTTTTGAAAATTTTTCTCTTGTGGACTAATGAAGTATGGAGATTGATATTTATCAGGTGTTTATTCAGTAATTAAATTATATTTAGAAGTATTAAAGATGTATGTAAGTCTTCTAAATTTAAAGTAATTATTTAAAAAACAAATAGTCTAAACTTTATCAAATGAAACTTCATTGTAGGATGTGTACTCTCCACAGTGCTTGGAATGTTAATAATCAATCACAATTAACGACATGTTGTTTGCATATTTCATTCCTAATCTTGTAATTTAAAATACAGAAATAGATTTAACAGTACATTTCTTTTTTTTTTATAAAATTTATGTTGAATCTAAAATTTAGCCATGGGTTATTTATTAAGAAAACAATAATATGAATTTTGGTTTTATAATTAAATAGCTGTATGTAGCACCTACAGTGTTTTTAATTACACAAAAGTCACTTGTTTCTATAAACTGAAGAATGTTTTAAAATTAATAGAGCAGATAATTGATAATAGGCTCGTGACTAATTAAATTTTGTTATGAAACTGGAAAGGCAACTCGTAATGTTTATTCGCTTTCGAGATATACTTAGAAAACATCTAACGATAATTTTATTTATTAAAATATGTTGTGACATACCCAATTGTTCAGTTTCTTGTGCTGTTTCACATCTTAAAATTACGCGTGTAACAGCATGTGCCATTATTACACAATCGATAGACTGCGAA
The DNA here is from genome assembly GCA_018245475.1 of Pharmacophagus antenor. Lineage (NCBI taxonomy): Eukaryota > Metazoa > Arthropoda > Insecta > Lepidoptera > Papilionidae > Pharmacophagus > Pharmacophagus antenor. Next base: position 8,369 of record DWQX01001841.1, on the reverse strand, counting down.
CTAAAACAGCTACTGCGAGAAATTCCTATTCCACGAAAGTTTCTATTTTTATTCATTAGTGTATACTGTCTCTTTGATACTATTTATATTTTATTCAAATTTATGTATTACGGTGCTGAATAAAACAAGATTCATAAGTTCATGGATAACACTAATAATTTATTTCACGACTTATTGTTAATGTCTTTTTTCTATGGCATGTTTTTCATTTACAATGAAAAACATGCCATAGAAACAACACTACAACTTTGAATAAGGTTATGTTTACGCATTTACAATAATTTTAAGTTTCGTCGTTCCTAGATGTCAAAAAGACATTATTATCAAGACAAAATAGTGGCATACGTGATTAATGTGGCAAGTTTTAATTTGGCTGTTTAGAACAATGTTACAATAAAGAAAACCGATAACCAGTAGTAGATTCCGGGTTTGCTGACATTTTTGCGGAAACTGTAAAAGCTAATACCCCAAACATAACTCAAAAATAGACATGCATACTTCTTGTTCGTCGCTACACGACTTTATTTTTCTCTTCTACAGTCTTATGAAATTTATTGCAATTTTAGCAACCGAGAGTGTATCGTGGATTTAACGCTTAGTCTCACAAGCGTATGAGATTTCGCCAGTGTGATCTTTTCCTTTTCACTATTGTTTAATATTATCATTGGCTTATCGTAGAATTTGGCCAAAGCAGCTCTAGATTCTAGTAAGACAAATAAACCAGTTAAATATTTTTAATGACTATATCCGTCATTTGTAAAATATTACGATCGTTAAAAAAGAAACATTTTTCATGCAATAAGTTACACGATTTCATTTCCTTGTAGTAAATTGTACAAACGTTTAGTTGTTAATTTTACTAATTCGTATAATTAACGAATAGAAAATTTTAAATTATCATGACAGGGATAACTGGTCAAAGAGAGTTTTGCATCCAGATTGAGGTCTTTTAGTATTAATGTGTTGATCTGGTGTTTTATTCAATTATTTTTAGTAGTAGTGTACATTTCGTAAAGTTTGTACCATAACTTTATAATAAAAGACGATGAAAAATCATTTTGGGACTAGATCACATTTTATATTAATCATCGGGAGTTAACGCACTGCGTGTATCAGCAGGCAATTCTAAGCTTTCGATATGTAACCATCAAATAAATAAAGTACGGCGTTCTACATGCCCAAAACGACCACCGACTTATTTAGAGGATTACGTTTTAGGAAAGGATGCATAATATGTACTGCCTAAACTGCTCAATGGTCAATATCTGTCTTTAGATTATGATAGTACAATATTAGTAGAATTAAATTATTTTCTTTTGGTATTTCTATTATTTATGTATCAGTAATAAAAGACATTAACCCATTCTTACTTATAACATCGAGAGGAACATAATATTATTACTATTGCTATTATTTTTTCTTAACATATTACCGTCTTTTTCAAGTCATGATTACTATATTATAATATGATTAATAATAGTACATGGTATTTTGCATCACCCTTAAATATATTTTTAGTAATTAACTTCATTATAATATATTGTGCAGTATACGCATGAAACAATTTTAGATTTAGTATTGACGCACTTTGTTATGATTTAAATTAAATAAAGTATCGATAAGTTCGCAATATAGGTACATCACTAGTGAATGCTTATGAATCACTTGCAAAGTTGTCGAGTGTCTTCCGGGGGCTGATTGTAGCGTAACATAAGGATATATAATGCGGAAACAACCTTGTATCCATAAAGTTTCTTGAAAAAGTGTAACCTTGTCACTTATACAATAAACTAACGTTCAATAATCTATATAAATAATTCCAAGTCATACATGAATTCGGTATTAAAGACGCGAGTTCGAATCTTCCGTAACGTTTTTACTTTAATTTTTAATATTTATAGAAAATATTTCGCGAATAGCAATGAACAATTTTTAATCCCTAGTGTGTCACCAGATACCTTGTATGGGTCAGCGAGTATAAAATTGTAAAAGTTTTGCAACGATTATAATTAAATAAAGTTTTTATGCATTTAATTATGTTAGATATATTTGAAACGCGAAAAATATGAATGGTCTGACAGCCTCATAGAGAATTGTATTCATTATTTACTATTTGGTAATATTATCTTAATTATTTTAAATGCATTCAAATAGATTGAAGGAAATAAAGCTAAGGATAATTCGCTGTAACTTTTATTGTTATCATAAATTGGTACATAGAAGAAATGTTTGGGTGCTTAGTTGTCAAAAGAGACATGGTTATATTACTGCACAGCATTATTTTCCGTTGACCAAATTACGGACTAATATTAGAAATTACGAATTACTGCAGCTGTAGCCAAGAGTTATTTTCGTATAACATTTAAAATCAAGTTTTCACTAAACAATTTTTTTACGTTATTAAAGGATTTGATACTGTTCTTGCATTTTTTATATTATATATATATATACATATATAATGTCTACACCATTGTTTACTTGTTAAAAATAAATTGAATTATTATAATGATGATATAATAATGATTTCATCTTTAAATCACAACCACTTTTATTTTTTAAGATTTTTATTAGCTATTGTCTTGTCATTTGTAATATTTTTTAGGTTCCGATTTCAAATATATGAATGTACCTATCAAATAATCTGTGATTATTTTATGGTTTAGTACATGACCATATGCTGAAATGATAAAGTAAATTAATAAAAATTGAGGCCACACATCGCAACACAAGAAAACATTGTCATCATCTCGTAATTATATTTTTTATCGAAACATTATAATATATTGATATTAATAATGTTATTAATAATTTGATACGATTGATTCACGAATTAGAAACAAAAAAATTGTAAAGATCAGGAATACGTCAAAAAATATGTTAAAGAATAGAAGAAAAAATATTGTTGGCACAGTAATGGTACAACATGATTGTGCACGCTGCGACCGGAAGTATTAATTGTACGAAGTTTATAGCGCAACCAGATTTGAACAAATAATGACATGGTCAAGCGCTCTCTACCGACAACTTTTTGATACCAATTTCAAAATTTTATTAAAATGTAAGGTTTTATGCAGATGATATTGTATTCTACGACGTATCTAATATACCGGTATATACTATCCCATCGTGTACACTATATATAGGTCCTAGTGAAAGGATACCAATCGTTTCTAAATCAAAATATTGTACCAAGCCGACGTAATTAAATTTTTGTATATATAAGAAAAAAAATTATTCCATGAAATTGCTTACAATTTTTAATTGCGTTGCAAAATAATTCCTTATGATACTTAGGTTGTTTAGTAATAGAAGTATACAGGTAATGTGTAGACATTTTATGATAGTTGTAACATTTTTGCGGAAAAAAATGCCCTATTATTCAATATATAGACTTAATAGGTTTTAAATTAGGCAATTTAATTGGTTATACGAACCTACTTAAATGTGTCCTTTAAAATATACATAAATATTTTGTTATAATACAAAGTTAAATTTAAGTTACGACCTGGATATTTTAAATATTGCAATAGACTTAAAATTTGTAATAATTAATTGAAATGAATAAGTAATAAACGTCAATAGCATAAAAATTTTGCGTACGGCATACCATTCTAAGAACACACGTTCAAATCAACAAACTTATATTTTTTCATAAGTATTCTACTTTTACTTTTTTTATAAATTTTACATTTACGTAATATAAATAAGTAAACTCATATTATTTTTGAATAGGATAAAAATCGCAACCAGTTCGTCGCTATTTATTTTGAGAAATCGCTATTTGTTATCAGAAATATGTTTAGTCCTAGTCATCAATAGCATGGTTGTTCTATTTTTAATTTTTATTTTGTTAGGAAAGAAGTTTTAGAATAATAAAGAGTTTTCTTTTAAAAAAAACAATGTCAGTACTTGCATATACTACTTAAAAATAAGGGTCAAGGTCATAATTCGATTTTCTTTGTTCCTTTAAACCTATTAATCTTTATTCACGAGTAACGACTCCAATTGATAAATAATTACAGATGTGCCTTTCATATGATGAGATTGATTATTTTATTTAACTAGGTCAGAATATTAATTCAGAGAGCTAATATGAATCTAAATGTTATGATAGTAATCAATTTTAAGTTAATAAATGATGAATTTAAATAACTGTCCGCTTATGTCATTGATTTAATATCTCAGCTTTCTCGTATTTTATTAACATTGCGGAAACAAGTATGATATGTGGAACAATAACCAAAAATATTAGCAAGTATTTCATTGTGCAAAACATTAGACAATCTGCAAATTTTATATTCACTAAATATGTGCCCATAATGATAAAACACTGAATCATGATTTTATCTTTCGGAAACATATATTCCAAATCAAGCATAAACATGCCTATTGTTTGCCCCCACTTAATTATATTAATATCAATATGAAGTTAGATAAGATACAAGAACTGTGGTAAGTAAAACAGGTGATCGTCACGTTTAGTCTGACGACTTTACGTACGCAACTTCGTTTATATTCAAAATTTTAAATACAGGATTTTAATTATAGAGAGAATTCGTTTTCATACCATATTTTAACAAAAAAAATATGATTTATTCTGTAATTGATAGGTTTTTATTTAGGGATTTTTTCTTATTTACACTACTACACCAAATACTTATTACTAAAAACATTGGATTTGTATATAAATTTTTAAGGTGCTAATTAAAAAATATCTTTAAAAAAAATGAACCTTAATCTGCCTGAATCATTATGATCTGTAGTAAATCTTACGTATTTGATAGGCAATTTTTAATCAAATACTCTATTCAGTGTTCACTAACCGAGCTGACTGTTTTCTTGAGCATCTTCACATCGTCCGACGACCCTAATAATAGCTCTTCCAGCCAACCGTGCGCATATCATCATTGCCGGAGCCCGAGGGTCAACTTCTTCCGCTTCGACAGGCATCCTTTCACCGCCATCGAATTCAGTCGGAGGCCTCATCACTGCACTTGATTATTACCACTGCACTTCCTAGTCCGTGACGTCACTATTTCACAATCTTCCAAAGTATGTTTTCGTATAAGCATACACCGCTCCGAAACGCTAAGCGCCTGGACGAGCGGCAATCACCTTTAAAATTCGAACGCTGCAACCTAAGCTTGGCTTTATATCGTCGCTAAAACAAAGAAGCGTGGTGTGGAAGCGAGAGAACAACAATAACAAATTGCTGTCTCGTTCGCTTGGTTTGCTGCGTAGTTGCACACAGGTTGATTCTCGCGGAAGTACGAGGAAAATTAATCGCGAACCCCGTCACAAAGAATTAGTTTCTATTTAAATAAACAATGATCCCAGAAGTGATTTCATAGGGCCTTTTATCACGTTTTTAAACAGATGTAAACTTAGCTAATAAGATAATTAATACATAACGAAAGAGTCAACGTGAACGGATTGTTCAGCGAAAAAATGATAATGAAATTTATGCCGTTATTATTATGTAGTCTGAATCGTTATTTTCCTTTCTTCAAAAATATTAATTAGCTATACATTGTTATTAGTCTTATCACGATGTTTAAACAAGTCGTTATGATTTGGTTTACAAGGTATTATAATGCAATATACATTACAATTAATGAAATTAGTTTCGTAATAGTAACTTTGAATTTATTAACAATGATTTTAATCTCAGAGGTCATGTTCGTTCGTCACCGTCGTAATGAAAAGGAAAGTTTATACTTCAAGGTTTACAAAAATGTAAAGAAACTTTACACAGTATACATATAAAAAATCAGCAAAAATCAACGTTTTTACATAAAATTATATTTATACTGAATTCATAAGGATGCTATTTACCCTATATTTATAAATCTCATCAGTTGCCCACCTTTAAGGGGCTTGTGTATTGAATATTTAATTAGGTTGAATTATTTTCGTCAATTTAAATAGTTTGACGTCTAGTATTTCGTCATAAAGCGTGATGTTTTTGTGGCTCAGCCAAACTGAGACGCAGATTTTCAATTTTAGCAACCTTGAATACTTGCCAAGACTATGTCCCGTGCTCCCGATCAAAATCTGAGTATACCGGAAAATAAACAATAGTGTTAGGATAATATGAGGTACATGTGGGTGCGTCGCAAACATCACATCTCAATTCATTTTATGACATTTATTTCTACAAAAAAGGTGATTTATTTACTTTCCGATTTCGCAAAAAAAGTTTTATTATCTCTGACATTCGTTATATATTGTTGCGTGTAACCTCAAAACATTGGAGAAGTATTCTTTAAACAGATTAACAAACATCAGTGCCACATTAAGTTATAAATTAAATTGAAATAAAGCTAAATTAAAATTGGGTTTAAGTAATATTACATGTCAAGTCCTCAAATTTAGGTTATGTACGTATTTCTTTTTTACATATAAAAAACCAAAAATATAACTGTTCCATTTTCTTTTTTTATTAATATTCTTTAGTATATACGATATGTTGCATATACTAGCAATGAATGTACTCATACGTTCATATCTCGGGATATACCACAAGTGTTTGACTTTCTTCCACGCTTTTTGTTACTGAAAATATAGGTATGTTAGATGGATCTCCAAATAAATATCTTGATCTTGTAATTAAAAATAAACCTATGTTAAAATTACTTAAGAAAATGGTCGAAGGTAATAGAAATATTTATTATATTCACATAACGAAAACTAAGTAATACCATTCATTTTAAAAAAATAAGACAATGCTACACGCAATGACTTGTAAAATTTTCCACCGTAATGCGTCCGCTGACATTTCGCAGTTCTTTTTTAATTTCCTCGGTAAGAGTAGAGGTCGATCCTTTGTGCTATTTCGGTAAAATTTGGATACGAGCCAATAGCCTCTGTATTGCGTCCGTCGCAATTCACCACGTGTTCACTCAGGTCTTTGATCCGACGCATTTACAGCAATTTAGGATTTCAGTGTTTGTTATATATATAAGGGTTGAAAAGTTTAACAAATATTGACAAAGGATCACGCAGGCGAAGGAGATAATTTTCTTTGTGTACACAAAATCCAGAGAAATTAAACGTGCGAAACAAAATTTACATTGTTTTATTATTGTTTCGTTTTTGTCAATTGCGTTTATGAACTGTTATTGTAAATGTCTCTACAGTTCTTATTCCCCATTTCATTTAAAGAAAGTTGTTTTCATATATGAAAGTTTATATAATACGGAGGAATAAAAGTAAAATTTATATGGACTTGATAATGTTGCACATTTTTTTCATCTAAATATAAATTAATACTTTGGGTACACACTGGTGTAAATTTATTTTTACATCAAGGTAATTTTAGAACTTTAAAACATTCGTAAATTTTATTAGCTATTCCTCAATGATCTTTCGTAATAATACTTTATTTTGCATTATTGGCCTCCATGAGAATGTTTATAACAATAAGACCTTTTATGTTTTTTTTTATTTTTAATGTTTTTTTTAAATTGTGTACATGACTGTCTCCATGGCGTCGCGGTTATCGTTTGCCTTGTAACGCTCAAGTCAGGTGTTAAATTCCTTGGCCATAGCAATAGTGGAGTATGGATGGTGATAGTGTTTTTTGAACCAACCTGGCAAGCAACTACTTTTAATGTCAGTTTTACTACATAACAGCAATGCTGTGTCCGTCAGTCTTACATACGAGAACCAGATGTATTCTGGCCTTATACCGTCTATGGTTTTAATGTCACTTAATATCGGGTGAAATAGAGGTCGAGTGTTAAGCCGTAATCGATAAAAAAAACTCTTTTTGATTTGCAATAAATATTATTCCATGCTATATGCTCTTTAATATAATTGTGAAATAAAACACAAACAGACTTGTAACGGTTATTATATTGGGTGATATCAGGTGGGCGCATCATCGGCGCGCTGTGCAAGCTGTGCTGCGGCGCAGCAGTGTAGCATGAGGGCGGTGAGGGCGCATGCGCGGCCCTCGCCACCCTCCTCGGCTGCGCACGCGTCCTCCGCCGACAGTTCCTCACGCACCGCCTGCAGCTAATCGTCGATATGAAATATTTATTATTATATTATTTGTGGTTCGGTTTAAAGATATCATGGCTACTTTGATAAAAAAAAGTTAAGCAGAAACAATGATTAGTATCTTTTTAAAAGTTAGGTTATAAAAATATTTAAGGTTAATGTAAAAGAAATTTTAATGAAAATGTTCAATATTTGTTCTTTACGTCTGATATGTATAGAGTAGAATAGAATAGAATAGTCTTTATTGCATAACGAAAATAAATAAGACAAAAAATACACATGAAATAAAATAAAAGAAAGCAAGTGTTACAAATAGAGCGAAGTAAAAGAATACGACAGCAGTGCTTATATATATATATATATAT